>BTPG01000003.1:159344882-159412382 GCA_036245525.1 Semisulcospira habei
TTTGCAATGATACAATGACAGGGCATAACACACTACAATCAGAGTCCTGATTTTGTCAACATATTTTTCATAATGACATTGTGCACACCACATCAATATACAGCAAAAGGCTTCGAATATAACAAAACTTCAGGGGATCACAAATTCATTTTGGACGGCGCCGTAAGGCCCACAGTCACAGACCAGCATACATATAAATATTATGCTGATTGATTGTTGGGGTACCACACGGTGCAAGCATTCTGCAATCAAGCAGCAACAGTGTCCAATCTGCAGATACCCATCAACTAGCACCAAGCAAACCAATCGGTGCCTCCCCATCTCCCGAGGACACAAACGCCGCTGATCAACACGGACCACTTAATCAATGGCCGACCAAATCAGCTGGTCATCTTCCTCACTGACACTTTTTCAAGCAGAGGCTTAAGCCCACATTGCATCCTCATCCTAAGAAGCTGGAGAAAAGGTTCATTGTTTACCAGCATGAGGCATAGATGCTCATCAGACCTGCGTCCACAGGGGCTGATGAGAATCTATGACTCTTGTTTACAGAAACGACTGTATGAGGACTGTTTTTGGCATTGCGAGCAGGACAAATGGCGGTGCGATCTTCACCAGTACTTAAATCGCAAGCGAAGACAACGCTGACATCCCCCTTTGCCCATCCCTCCCCCCCCTCCCCCCCCCCCCCCCCCCCGCCAATACCAGGGAGAGAAAGATGTACATGATGCTGATTTTTAGCTGCAAGATCCTAAAAGAACCTAGTAAGCCTCTTGAACGAGCAAGGCGGCCCCGGAATCTGCTTGTGCAGACAGAAGACGACTCTACAACATCCATGGTCTGACCTTGGCCACATCGATCCAAGACGAGCACGGCTCACAAGAACGGGTCAAAAGTGTCGTGAAGGCGATGGAAAGATTGCAGGGAGCGGGAAGGTAGGCCCGCCGGGCCCGTTCCACCCTACCTTCCCACTCCCTGCAACCGGGGTAGGTCTGATCTGCGGGGAGGGGGAGGGGAGGTGAGGGAGGGTCGACAACTGCCATGTAGTCAATCATGCCCCAGCTTTGACTGATGTAAAATTAAAGTGGGCAGTGGGCAGATGTTCACATCTGCACGGGACATAGACGACCCCGCCCTCCACGAGTCGCCTGCTGCCTTGCAGGCCTGGCCGCTTGGCTGCGGAAAGGCTAAGGGAGGAAACCCCTGACATCAAAGCCCCCGTGTCTCCGGGGAAGGCTTTTGAGCCAGAGACTAGGACAAGGACAGTCTGATATAAAACCTACGACCCGAGGACCTCGATGCCATCGTCCCAGCTTGCTAGGCCATGGCAGATGAACCAAGGGTTTAAAGGGTGGGGCCAGTACTGCGCACACTGCACTCCACCAAAAAGCTCCACCGCGCAGGCTTTAGGAAACGTCCACGGACCATGACACTGACCATTCCAAGTCCTGTAGCGACGGGCGAGGGGCGAAACGGCAGGTGAAAGATGTCACTGGAAGCCGCAGTCTCAAACCTGCATGCAGGCGGTTCAGGATATTGGTCGCCTGATGTTGACCTGGGGATGACAACATCACTCGGCACACCCTGAACGACCAAGCAGCCTTCTCTAGGGACAGACAGCACTGCTTGCTCCACACGGAGAGGGGCCTAGAAAAGGTGGCCTAACCAAAGCTCGTCCCCTCGCAACCCCAGTTGGCTAGCCGCGGTCAACGGGCATCTTCTCCTGCGGTCAAAAAACAAGAAAGAATAACGGATCCACTCTCATGACGACCACGACCGGACTCAACGTAGCATGCTGGAACGTCCGAACCATGCTCGACAACGCAGACAGCGGACGCCCTGAACGTCGCTCCGCCCTCATTGCCCATGAATTGCGGAGGTTAAACATCGACATCGCCGCGCTCAGCGAAGTACGCCTTCCGGACGAAGGCAGCCTCCAAGAACTTGGTGCTGGGTACACCCTCTACTGGTCAGGCAGGCCTGCATCAGAAAGACGGCTTTCAGGCGTGGGTTTCATGGTCAAGACATCCATTGCGACTAAGCTGGAAAACCTACCAACGGGCCACTCAGACCGCATCATGTCCATGCGCCTCCCACTGAGACACCAGCACCACGTCACCCTTCTCAGTGTGTACTCCCCAACCCTCCTGGCAGAGCCTGCTGAAAAGGACAAGTTTTACACTGACCTGCGCAGCCTCCTACAGAGTACCCCTGCAGACGACAAAGTCATCATCCTTGGCGACTTCAACGCCAGAGTGGGCCAGGACTCTGAAGCCTGGAAAGGAGTCCTTGGCAAGCATGGCGTGGGGAACTGCAATGACAATGGCCGCCTACTGTTGGAGTTCTGTGCGGAGCAGCAACTGGTCATCACCAACACTACTTTTCAGCAAAAGGACAGTCGAAAGACCACCTGGATGCATCCTCGCTCCAAACACTGGCACCTTATCGACTATGTCCTAGTGCGTCAGAGGGACCGCAGTGACGTCCTCCTCACCAGAGTGATGCCCAGCGCAGAGTGCCACACTGACCACCGCCTTGTCCGCTGCAAACTCAGGCTCCACTTCAAGCCAAAACCCAAGAAATGGGAGCCCCCCAAGAAAAAGCTTGATGTTGCCAGCCTTCAGCGTGACGATGTGAAAGCTGCCTTTCAGACAGATTTACAGCGCAGGCTCAAAGACACAGCGGACCCAGTAGACTCCTCCCCTGAAACACTTTGGGAACAACTGAAAACTGCTATTGCAAAATCCTCTGCAGAAGTCTTGGGTTTCACCAGAAAGAAGAACAAAGACTGGTTTGACGAAAACGATGTAGAGATCCAGGAACACCTAGCAAAAAAAAGAGCCGCCCATCAGGCCCACCTAGCCCAGCCTTCCTGCCCTGTGAAGAAGTCTGCCTTCCGCCTCATCTGCAGCAGTCTCCAGCGCAAGCTCAGAGATCTCCAGAATGAGTGGTGGACCAGACTTGCACAGAGGACCCAGCTTTGTGCTGACAATGGTGACTACAGGGGCTTCTACGAAGCACTGAAAGCAGTGTATGGCCCCAGGCATCTGGTACAAAGTCCCCTGCGAAGCGCGAATGGCCAGGCACTCCTCACAGATAATACCTCCATTTTGAACCGCTGGTCGGAATACTTTAAGAGCCTCTTCAGCGCTGAGCGCACTGTTCAAGAAGCAGTCGTCCTACAAATCCCACACCTCCCAGTAAAGGTTGAATTGGACGAACCGCCCACCGCTGAAGAGACCCTCACAGCCATCCACCAGCTCAAGAGTGGCAAAGCAGCAGGCATTGATGGAATACCGCCAGAGATCTGGAAACATGGAGGCACAGCACTGCACAACAAGCTCCATGACCTCTTTCTCTGCTGCTGGGAGGAAGGAACACTACCAAAAGATCTCCGTGATGCAGTCGTTATCACCCTGTACAAGAACAAAGGCGAGAAGTCTGACTGTTCCAACTATCGGGGAATTACCCTGCTGTCCATTGCTGGGAAAATCCTTGCAAGGCTGCTCCTGAATCGGCTGGTACCAGCCATCGCTGAAGACCAACTCCCAGAGGGCCAGTGTGGCTTCAGAGCAAACAGGAGCACCACCGATATGGTCTTTGTGCTGAGACAGCTACAGGAGAAGTGCCGCGAGCAGAACAAAGGGCTGTACGTAACATTTGTCGACCTAACAAAAGCGTTCGACACTGTGAGCAGGCAAGGCATGTGGCAGATCCTGGAGCGACTTGGCTGTCCCCCAAAGTTCCTCAACATGATTGTCCAGCTACACGAGGACCAGCAAGGCCAGGTCAGACTCAACAATGACCTCTCAGAACCATTCCCTATTCTCAACGGCGTAAAGCAGGGCTGCGTGTTGGCACCGACCCTCTTCACCATCTTTTTTAGCATGATGTTGAAGCAGGCTACAGTGGACCTCGATGATGACGATGCAGTGTACATCAGGTATCGTCTCGATGACAGCCTGTTCAACCTCAGACGACTGCAGGCCCACACGAAAACCCTAGACCAACTGATTCGTGAGCTGCTTTTTGCTGATGATGCTGCCCTCGTTGCACACACAGAGAGAGCCCTGCAGCGCATCACGTCTTGCTTCGCAGATGCTGCCCAGCTCTTTGGACTCGAGGTCAGTCTGAAAAAGAGGTCCTCCATCAGCCGGCACCCAAGACAGTGTATCGCCCTCCTCACATCACCATTGGCGAGTCTGAACTAAAGTCAGTGCACCAGTTTACTTACCTTGGCTGCATTATCACGTCGGACGCCAAGCTGGACAAGGAGCTTGACAGCAGGCTGGCAAAAGCGAACAGCGCTTTCGGGCGACTTTTCAAGCGGGTGTGGCACAATCAACAGCTGAAAACAGGCACCAAGATCAGCGTGTACAGAGCTGTGGTCCTCACCACCCTGCTGTATGGTTCCGAGTCCTGGGCCCTCTACCGCAGCCAACTACGACTCCTCGAACGCTTCCACCAGCGCTGCCTGCGTACCATCCTGGGCATTCACTGGAGTGACTATGTCACCAACGTCGAGGTCCTTGAACAGGCTGAAACTGTGAGCATCGAGGCTTTGCTGCTGCGGACACAGCTCCGCTGGGCGGGGCATGTCTCCAGGATGGAGGATCATCGCCTACCAAAGATCACCCTGTTCGGCGAGCTTGCTACTGGACACCGTGACAGAGGGGCACCAAAGAAGAGATACAAAGACTGTCTCAAGAAGTCACTTAGTGCCTGCCGAATCGACCACCACCAGTGGTCTTCGCTTGCTGCGGACCGTGACACCTGGCGCTCCACCATTTACAAGGCAGCTGTCTCCTTTGAGGACTCTCACAGAGCTAGCCTTAAGGACAAGCGGCTCAGGAGAAAAAACAGAGATGCCGCAGCTCAGAACCCTGTCTATACCTTCCCCTGCAGCCACTGCGGTCGAACCTGCCTGTCTCGGATTGGCCTCCGCAGCCACGAACAAGCCTGCAGACGTCGTGGGCAACTCCTATAAAATCTTCGTTCGCGAAGTCAAGCCAAGAAGAAGAAGTCAATCATGCCCCAGCTTTGACTGATGTAAAATTAAATATCACTCCTGGAGTGTGAGCGTCACCCCTCAGCGAGAGGCTTTGATCCTCATTTATTGGCTCCTGCCGGCTTGAGGGTGGGAGGGGGGTGGGGGGGAGGGGGGCAGGGGGCATGCGTTTCTTTACTCTTGTATCGTCCCATTCACATCTACAACCGCAATCTGTAGACTATGAACATTTGGATACGCAGGGACAGGGACCTGCATCTGAGTGCGGAACTTCAGGGCCAAACACCCACAGTCAAAAGCGTTGTCGTTGTTGTTGTTGATGCTCCTGATGTTGTTGTCGTATTTTGTTAAGTTACTTCTATTTATAGAAGGGACTTTTTTAGGACGGGTCGCGGTGGGGCGAATTTAATAGCATGTCCATGATGTCAAAGGCAGGCAGGATAAACCTCTAACAATTGAAGTAACAAGATAAAAATTACGTCATGTCTAGTTACGCTAAACTCGCTGCTGAACGTACATTTCGTGCGAAACGCGTATGTGCGTATGTGTGTAAACAAGAGAATCTCCGATATTTCTGTACACACAAGCTTCAAACTTGGCGAAATACTTTATTAAGTAGGTGGCAAAGAGAGCCTTCGAGCATATTGTAATTGAATGTCTTATTGAAGACATAAACAACCGTTTATAGGAAGTCGGTTGACCCAGATTAGGGACCGTAATTTTTGTCATATTTACTTGAACCTTTGCATATAGCTAGTTTAAAGAAAGACATTGGATGAGTTCATTAGCCAGCTTTGTATCCTTTCAACTTCTTTAGTAAAAATTAATTCTTTTACAAAAAGAATTAAAACACTAAAAAACCTTTACATCTAGAGAAAGTCAGACAGTGGCGGTGACGTAAAAGAGGCAACTCCGTCACCACGCAGGCACTGACATAATACTCTAAATATAACGTCATTCTCTCTCTCGCGCGCGGCTCTCTCTCTCTGTCTCTCAAACATGCGCGCATCTCCAGGAGGAATAGATCCTCATGAGCCCTCCAGGCGCATGCGAATCTACGCCTCTTGGAGATGTTTGGAGCGCGCGCGCACGCACGCACTAACACGCACACACACATCGACGCACTTTCAGAAGAGCATGCAGGTGACTCGTGTACTTAGTATATCATGTAGCTAGGTAAAGTCAACCTGCTTTCACACAAATTATGCCACTGACTTAGCAAGACTGAAATTGTACATTGAAGTTCTAGTTTTGTCACCAATTTCTTAAGCCTATGAAGCGAAAGTGAAACTCATATCACGTAAAATATAAAATTACGTAAAACTTAACTAAAACTTACGTCATGGCAAATGTCGTTTGACAAATCAATGACGCGTATGCCCTGCGCCCCTTAAAGAACTCACTGACGCATTGGTAGATCTGCGAGACTTTTTCAATAGGAGATAATTCAACAGCAGAGTCAGGTCAAAGACAAAAGGTAGAGACCATTGACGGCGAGGACAATTCTCATATAGAAGGGACTTTGTGGGTTCAGTATGGTTCATCCCATCTTGTTGTTGTTAGTTTTAATTCGAAGTGTTGGCCTGTATTTTGTGGGGTCTCTCCGCTTTTCAAAATGTCCAAACACTGACTAATACGGGCAGATATTCATCCCCCTGGCGCACCTTTGTCCTACATCTGTATAGCCACAATTATATTCTCCAATAAAATACGTGTACTTAATCGGGCCTTCGCTGCCCAGAACACGATCCACCTGCAAGAGAAATATACCCTCATGAGCCCCCGCAGTTGCGGCGTTAATGAGAATATATGCCTCTTGCTTTGACTCAGTGTGGTGCGCTAGGCGCCCATCTGATGAGGTTAGTTGCCACGTGTCTCAACCAGGATGTCGGCGACACCGCGACTGTCATGAATTAAAAAAGCTACCAAAAGTCATTCCGGTTCTTGCGGACACGTGTGACGGTGTATGACGGTTCTGTGATTGTGGAACATACGGATTTAGACAGTAAGGTCCTAAGTTACAGAGCTGCATGTAAATCACTTCGTTGCGATACGTTTATTCCTGTCAGCTGAAGACGGTTAGGTCCAAAATCATATCACCTGTACGTACACACATTTGTACTGAACTAGCTAGTGAGAGAAATTAGAGAATCCTTGAAGGAACAGAACTTCCATCACCGGCTGGCTAGTCGCCATTTTATCACGTCGTCGTGTATTTGTGATCAGAGTTAATTATACGCAGTGACCCCCCCCCCCCCCTCCCCTCGTAGCCAAAGCTCTGTGATAGTGAAGGTGCTGGGGGAAAGCCCCACAACCCTGTTCTTCCATCTGCAAGGGGCGGAGATTCTCATGAGCCCTGAATTCGCAGGGCTTATGAGAATCTATGCCCCTTGCTGACAGAGGTTAGTTCCATTTACCGCCTTAAACAGAAGGGTCTCCAGTCTCGGACAGAGAAGATTTATACAAAATTCATCCTGGACCGGCCGCTTCATTATGACTGCCGTCGTCTCGGAGCGTATGCGGTCAGTGTCCACGCGATGGTCAAACGCTATGCAGTGACCGGAATGTATACAGCCATTTTTCCGCCAGCAACCAGTTTCTGTCCAGCAGTGCACGGTGACATGGCATTTTGCACCTATACTGAAGTCATGCCCATGTCGAACCTGCTTGCACGACATTTCAGTCCCACACTTCCTGCAATATGTCCCAACTGAACAAAAAGTTGGACAACCCCTCCCTTTTAAGAGGCAGCTGATACGCCCATGAGCGAAATCGGTGTTTTTATTTTGTTCACTGACACGTCCTACACTGCCGGTTCAACAAACAGCTATGCATCCCTATAAATAGATCGATACATATGGCATTGACAAAAATGCTTCCGGTACAAAAGTCAAGCCCAGGCCCTTTCCGTCTGCAAGAGGCATTGATTCTCATGAGCCCCTGCATCCGCAGGGGCTCATGAGAATCTATGCCTCTTGCATGGATTGGCCACGTTCACGTTCTCAGACTGAGGCATACCTCCTGGGCTAACTCTGTCGATAACATCGCCCACACCGCCCTTGGAACGAGTGCAAACACGTGCCATTGAGTGTTCGCATCATGCACCAAACTCGGACGGGGCACAGCTGTGCACGAGTAACTACGCAGTGGGTAAAGGCTGTCCGTACCGATTTGTCAGTGTATGCCAAAGCTACGACCAAAGCTTGGAATTTTAAATTAAATGGATTCAGAGTCATTTACTGAGCGTCTGAAACAAAAGACCTAACAACATAATTATAACGATCATGTCACGGCGTCCTAGCGAGTGTTTCAGCTTAGCTGACAAAATATGCAACGCCGCTATCAGCAGCTACGATTCATCCCGATAAACTATTGCTTGACATAAATTTGACTATGCTAGTACAAGGGTGGTGCCAAAATAGCTTGGCGCCTGATCATTCTGACACCACCCTTGAACTAAAATGGTTGATCTGTCTCCTAATTCGTAATGTAGCCATCATAGGGAAATAAGCAAGTTTTGTTTTAAATCGGTCTCAGGATTAATGGGTTAAAGCCCCACTACCGCCGTAACTGTTCAAAGATACACTTCTGTAACAGATGGTTACGAAACGCTACATACAGGTCTATCTATGGTTCATTTAGACACAGGACAATCCAGTTCAGCACACGTCGTCTTTATATCAAGTAACCTGACAATGACTCCACTCCGTTCTAGAAATACAACGCTATCAGTGCGAGAAACAGCTAAAAATAGACTGACACGCTAATGGTAACGCAGAATCATCATCATGGCTTGACTTCGCGAACGAAGATTCTATAGGGCTTGCCCACGTCGTCTGCATGCATTTTCGTGACTGCGGAGGCCAATCCGGGACAGGCAGGCTCCACCGCAGTGGCTGCAGGGGAAGGTCTGGTCAGGGTTCTGAGTTACGACAACTCTGTTTTTTCTCCTGAGCCGCTTGGCCTTGAGGTTTAGCTCTGCGAGAGTCCTCAAAGGAGACGGCTGCGCAGAATACATAAGTGCAATTTCGCGTGTGTTTTTGCTGCGTGTCCAAACTGCTGTTATAGTTTATTAGGTGTGTCGACAAGGCATAACAAACACAACTTGTGCTGAAATATGTCTTCAGGTTTATGCGTAATGGTACTTTAAAGGAAACCACTACACTGCTTGACTCCGTCGATTACTGCGCTGATCAGCGCAACAATCGAGGGAGACAACCACTGTGGACAACCACTTCTGGTCTTGCCACAGTAGGTCTTGTCGGTCATTCATTAGTCAGTAATCATGACTTGCCAGCTGTTCCTGCCCATTGTTGGTAGGCGTCAGGGCCGATCTTTGCATTCCAGTCACCGAGGACAGTCAGAATGTCTTTCTTAGGTGTTTTCTTGATGATGTTGTCCAGTTGTTCGTAAAATTCTTCTAATTCTTCATCATCATGATCTGCTGTTGGAGCGTATACTTGAATGATAGTGATGTTGTGCGGTCGGGCGGAGATGCGGATGGAGATTAGTCTGCTTGACACGGGGGTGCAGCTGATGACAGTTCCAGCCACCTCTTTCCTTACGATAAAAGCTACGCCATGTTCGTGCTTGGTTTCTTTTCCGCTGAACCAGATTTTATGGCCTTCATCTGTTGTTGTTTCTCCGAAGCCTGTCCATCGAACTTCTGCAAGTCCTACAATGTCCCAGCGATAGCGCTTCAACTCGTGGGTGAGTTCCTTCACTTTGCCGCACTGGTAGAGTGTGCGAACGTTCCAAGTTCCGATAGTTATTCCTTGCGTGGGCAGCTTGATGGTGGGTTTGGTTCCAGTAACACACTTGTCGCCCCCACCCTGGAGACCTCCAATGGGGTGCGCGGTCGTTGGTGATCCGGGCCCCGACCGATCCGGCATGTTATTCTTATTCTGTTGCTTGTCCATCAGTCCTTTCAATGGGCTTAGGCGAACTTGGCGGCGCCCGTCTCCTCTCCAAGTATTTCAACTGACTGAGAGACGCGTCAGCCCCTCACAACGTTTCGCCCGCCAGCAGAAGCGGTTACCAGGGTGTGGCTAGGTAAAGGACCTGGAGCCAGCTGTGAGAGTTGAGTGCCATGTGAAGACCAGTGCTCCCGCCTGCCCCAAGAGGCGCTGCTGGCTGAAAAGTCAAAGGTACTACTTCTCCATGAACACTCTACACCCCAACAACACGTTACAGTCCCAGAAACAGCGATCGCAGCCCAAAAGGCAGGTTGGTATGGTTTCTGGTTAAACACCACTCATTGCGAATACTAATTTATTATCTTGATTAAAGCGTGCCTTGTGCGTGGCCAGAAACCTAGGCTGCACAGCCAGGGGTTCATGGACAGCCCAGTTATTTAGATATTCTCTGAACTCAATATTTATGAGGCGAAGGTCTCACTCAAGAAGCAATTTGTGAACGTCACACTGTGATGGGACGTTATTTCGAGTTTCACGTCACTTCACGCCACCAGTCCAAGAGAGATGTCGCAGTTTGGAACGCCTTTCTTCTTTAAGTCCCTTCTATTTATAGAGGGGACTTTTTAGGACGGGTCGCGGTGGACCGAATTTAATAGCATGTCCATGAAGTCAAAGGCTGGCAGGCTAAACCTCTAACAATTGAAGTAACAAGATACAAATTACGTCATATCTAGTTACGCTAACCTTGCTGCTGAACGTACATTTGGCGCGAAGCGCGTATGAGCGTTTGTGCGTATGTATGTGTGTTCGTATGTATGTAAAGAAGAGAATCTCTGATATTTCTGTACACACAAGCTTGAAACTTGGCGAAATACTTTGTTAAGTGGGTGGCTAAGAGAGCCTCCGAGCATATTGTAATTGAATGTCTCATTGAAGACATAAACAACCGTTTATAAGAAGTCGGTTGACCCAGATTACAGTCCGTAATTTTTTGTCATATTTACTTGAACTTTTGCATATAGCTAGTTTGGATAAAGACATTGGATGAGTTCGTTAGCCAGCTTTGTATCCTTTCAACTTCTTGAGTAAAAATTAATTCTTTTCAGAATAGAATTAAAACACCAAAAACCTTTACTTCTAGAAAAAGTCAGACAGTGGTAGTGACGTAAAAGAGGCAACTCCGTCACTTCGCAGACACTCTAAATATGACGTCATTCTCTCTCTCGCGCGCGGTTCTCTCCGCTCTCTCTCACACAAACATGCGCGCATCTCCAGGAGGAATAGATCCTCATGAGCCCTCCAGGCGCATGAGGATCTATGCCTCTTGGAAATGTTTGGAGCGCGCGCGCGCACGCACGCGCTAACACGCACACACACATCGACGCGCATTCAGAAGAGCATGCAGGTGACTCGTGTACTTAGTATATCATGTAGCTAGGTAAAGTCAACCTGCTTTCACACAAATTATAGCAAGACTGAAATTGTACCGTGAAGTTCTAGTTTTGTCACCATTTTCTCAAGCCTATGAAGCGAAAGTGAAACTCGTATAAAGTAAAATACAAAATTACCTAAAACTGAACTAAAACTTACGTCACGACAAATGACGTTTGACAAATCAATGACGCGTATGTCTTGCGCCCCTTATAGAACTCACTGACGCATTGGCAGATCTGCGAGACTTTTTCAATAGGAGATAATTCAACATCAGAATCAGGTCAAAGACAAAAGGTAGAGACCATTGACAGCGAGGACAGCTCTCATTATAGAAGGGACTTTGTGGGTCAAGGTTCGTCCCATCTTGTTTTTCTTAAAGCAGAAACTTACCGAGGATGACGTCGAAGTAACGTTGTAGGTCGCAGGGACACAAACAAGGAGGTGATGGTCACGCTCATTAACCCTTCGTGTGTCGGTAGCGGTTTTAATCGCGATGATTCATACAGGAATCATCGCGATTAAAACCGCTACCGACACGCAAAGGGTTAGCAACCTCCAAGCAAGCAGTCAATACGTTTGCATGTGTCCTGACTAAACCTTTCAAGATCCATGAACACATCGATCAAGGTGGGGCTCAAAACTAGGACCTAATGTAGTGTTGATTAACACCAGTCAGTATCCGCTTCATTTGCACCTCTCGTCTTTGCTAACACGCGGTGAAAGTTATCGTAAAAAAACAAACAAACAAACAAACAAAAAACAATATAAAGAACTGTCATTTCAAGACAGGTCTGCTCGCACGAAATTAACCTGGCTGCTACATGTTCCAGCATTTCAGCGGTCCAGACCTGCAGTCTGGCAGCAAGGGTTCACCGGAATCTACGCCGGCTCTTGAGTGATTGAGGCAGGTTTCGCTCTTAGAAGGTGCACAAAAACATGTTCCGGGCGAAAACAGAATTTCCAAAAAAACATGTTTCGTGTAGAGTAACCTTCTCTGCAAGTAAAAGCAAGCGTCTGCAAGAGGCGCAGATCTTCATGAGCCCCCGCTTTGCGGGGGCTCATGAAGATCTACGCCTCTTGCTCAGTCCACTTAACATTCATGTCCGTCATGATTTGGAGATTTAATCCCCTGCCACTGATCCAGCGGTACTGACTTAGTCCATCTCCAGCAGAGTCCGCTCTTTCATGCTTCCCTCATGAATAATGCATTCGGCAACGGAGAACTACATTTTGTCCGCAGGGGGGACGACTGGCCGCAAGGGAGTTAAGATGTCGTTCGGCCCCCGCGTCGATGGGTAAATAAAGTATGCGGCTGTATGTCCGTAGCCCTGCTGAGCGTTTTGTAATTAAATTATTATCGATCTCGTTCGCCTGGTGGACTGAAATTCATGTGGCGTGATGTTGATTTGCGTGTGTGTGTTTTGTTTTGTTACCAGCTGCACGATTCCGACTGATTTCAAGTCTACAGTAGTAATGTGTTAACGTGCACACTTACATTACTAGATAATAATAATAATAATAATAATAATAATAATAATAATAATAATAATAATAATAATAATAATAATAATACCGGTTATTATATAGGCGCTTTACCCAGTTCTGCGAATCGGCTGAAAACGCCGCGAACTGAACCCAACACGCACGCTCACGTGACACACACGCATTCACTCGGAAGACTAACACAGTACAAGACAAACACAGGACATACACGTGGTGCGAAGGGTCAGCGGCTCAGCTACTGAGGTTTCGGAAATTTTGATCGCTTGTATTTGGCCTGAAAACGGTACCAGAGGGGAGGGCGGAGGAAGAGCCGGAGTACCCGGAGAAAGAACCCCCGACGATCCGCCCGAATTAACGGTGACATTTACTAGAGGAGAAAAGTCCGACGCCGGAACCCGGTATCGAACCCAGCACATCTAGCATTGGTGGCAGGCCTTAACCACTGCGCCACGGACCGCCCCGATCCACAGTTACGTGCAATCTTTTGAATTCTTTTCACAGAATATCTAAATAGCACGTGGCGGACGATTCGATCTACTCCAACCGATAGACCTATCTGTGTAGCTGCTACTGTCTCTGTTGCAAACGACTAAAGAAAGGCGTAAACAACTGCCCCCAGTTCCAGTAACTGCCAACCAACTGTCCCTCTGCACTGCACAGAGAGATTTTTGCGTGGCGCTAAAAGTAGCTCTAAACAAAGCAGTTGACAATATGACAGGCAGATGCTGGCTATTGAAAACTACATGCAACTCGACCCTGGTCTCCATAACATCGTTCAACTCTGCACCTAACGCTACGGCAGGCTGGTCGACTGTGACAACCCCAGGGTAGTGTATGACAAACCCTTTGGCAGCGCTTTTTGTAGAGGTGATTCCGACAAGAATCACCTCGACAAAACGCGCTGCCGACAGCCAAAGGGTTAACGTGGCGCTAAACATCGTACAGTGTGACAAAATAGGGCTCAAGCACACGCCGTTTTCCATCCAACTAAAAGCCTTCACCACTGATAACAAACACGAAGACTCCTCTTTGATCACTGTCAACCCGGAATAGTCATTCCTCACTCTGAGGATGCATAGATTCTCATGAGCGCTTGCTATCGCAGGGGCCTATGAGAATATAATTATGTCTCTTGCAGATGGAACGCGCTGTCTAGATTGGCACAGAGAGAGAGAGAGAGAGAGAGAGAGAGAGAGAGAGAGAGAGAGAGAGAGAGAGAGAGAGAGAGAGAGAGAGACAGAGAGAGAGAGAGAGAGAGAGAGAGAGGGGTAGACGGAAATTCGGCCCATTCAAATGTTTTTGCGCTGAATGCTGAACGTATCCACAGGCTATGTTGATATTTATGATGGTGTAACAGTAAACGCGAGGTTGTAAAAACAAAAGGTAAGTCCTCGCAGAGACGTCCGTGCGTACCCGAAATACCCGCATTTTATACCGATACGTCATACGTCCGTCTGCTTTTACGTATTAACGCGTACGTCATACGTCCGATAACATTTTCGGTGCACACCGTAGGCTGGTTCTATGCTGACGAGCAAAAGAAATGCAATATTTTTGGAAACCACAAAGTCGCATTTCTTTTGCCCATCAGTATATTAATATTTTGTGCGAATATTTCTTTTCCTTTTTTTAAAAAAAACATTTACATCCTGTGCTTCGTTACTGATGAATGGTAGTGAAATTTATACTGATAGTTTTCAGCTTAGATACGGCATTATTTCTACTGAAATCGAATCTGCCTTTGTGTTTGAAATACAGAACGTTATAGGGAAAGTCTCTGCTTATTTTTGTAGGTCATTTTTAAACAATCCACGAAGCGACAAACTTGTGCTGATCTGTGATTTTAGACTTTATGGCTATAGGTCGTAAGTTCTGGAATTACGGGCATGCACACGCATTATCAGCGAGATCAAAAACTTAAAACAAAAACAACAAACAACCAAAGAAAAAGAAAATAAAAACAAAAAAACAAACAAACAAAAAAAACCACAACCACCACCCGAAACAAGAAGCGGGTCGTAAATAAACAAATGTGTCTTTGGAGTGCATGTTCCTCTGTACGCCTCTCCGGCAACGTCGTGCGGGTCACTCATTGGCTCATGGGGTACAGCGCCCCAAGATTGTCCGAAAGGCCGCGGGTTCGAATACAGGTGGGGGTAAAAATTTAATATGGTTAGACCGTATTCGGCGCCCTGTCAGTCATTGAAATCACCTTCGCGAAGGACAAAAGATGTTACGCCCTGAACGTTTAACGTTTCTTAACGTTTCTTGATCTGCTGTTGTTGTTGCGTTATGGGTTACGCACCGCGAAGACGTAACTCTAGAGGAAAGCTCTGCCTGCTGACGTCGACGATGTCGTCAGCAAACAAAAAGCAAAACAAAATCTTTGGCTGAGAAAGCGCGAACACCAGCTTGTGACGATGCGATCCAAGCAAGGAACAGGCCTTCGGGCCGACGTCGGCCGCTATTGGCCCGCGCACGCCGACGTCGGCCCGAGGAGGTGGTGCTCATTCAGACGAGACCTCGAAAGATCTCGCGTGGCCTGCTGGTCGGATAAACAAGGTGAGAGCGATTGCACGGAACCATAATACGCAGCCATCTCGCGTCTAACGTCATCTGGGGGAAGTGGATCAAAGAATTAGTCTATACGACACGAAATGACCAACAACATGATAGAAGAACGTACGCTTTGGAATAACCAGGCCAAAACAGCTTTAGAAACATATTTTCTCGGCTAAAGCCTATTTTGAAATCAGTACCAAAAACAAAAAATAACAACAAAAACAAAAAACAAACAAACAAACAAACAAAAAAATAACCAAAAAAAAAAAACAACAACAAAAAACAACACAACTTTAGTGTTCCAGAAAGAGAAAAGCCATGTCGTTACGTTTCAGGTCTATTTCTAAATTATATTTCTGATGCCAAAGAGTACAGAGGCTAAGCGTAGTCTCTATACTCTTTGCTGGTGGTACGGGTTCTTCTCCCTCGTCGGTAAGGTCCATTACGACACTGAGAAGAAAACGTTCAAAAGAATGTCAGTATACACCTATTTCCTGGAAAATACAAAGAAGCACTACGCTCCGGATCTACGATCCGGAACGTAGCGTTCTTTGTGTTTTCCAGAAAAGATGATCAAGCTGATATTTTATGGAACCTTTTCTCATATTCTGCTTGTACCCTAGCAGTATTGGCTCTTACTTCATTTTAGTCTATCTTGATAGGTTCAATGTTGTGCTAGCCGTTTAGCTTGGCGTCTTTCCAGGCGCCAAGACAGCGAGGCACATTCGTTATCTACCAAAGATCGATGAATGGATCTTCGGCGCCGCTTTATATGTATTATTAAATTGGCTCTGGGGGTGAAATATAGATATACGTCGGTGAGAGAAGCGAGTTGAATCGATATATCACGCAACATGGATGCAGAAGTGGGTTTATTTATCATATCGGCTCGTACCTTCGTTAGGCGGCTTTGATCTGGGACGTCTTACTCAATGTCAAGCTGTTCGATGAATGGCGAAGGATGCCTTCAAGCGTATAACACTGCAAGGAAATGTAACCAGCAAAGAAAGACAAACGCTTAAAAAACTAGGGCAAAACAGTTTTAGTAAATTAATCCATCTAACCCCACGGGCACATTTCCCAAATTTTGAAGGCGATACCTAATGACTATCTTGCAGTAGCAGGTGATGGATTGACCATCATAATTCAAAGGTAGTGCCAGATTAGCTTGCCGCCTGAAAGGCGCCAAGCTAATCTGGCACTACCCTTGAATTATCATGGTCACTCCATCTCCTGCTCTAGGACGTTGGGGCTAAATGGGTACTGTTTTGTCCCAGTTTTTCTTAGGCTTGTTTCCTTCTTAGTAATCTCGTCCATTCAATGCCATTGGGCGCAGGTTGTAACATAAAGAAACCGCGACAGACCAAGGAATATTGATGCAAAGTGATGTCAGCAAGAGGCATAGATCCTCATGAGCCCCCGAAACTGCGGAGGTTCATGAAGATCTATGTCTCTTGCAGCTGGATGGTGTAACTATCACAGTCGGGTCGATCCGTGTCTTGTTCAAGTCGTCGTATGTCGAAGCTGAATGGGTCGAGGCTTACTCCAACACTTCACATCTGTGCGAACCTAAAACTTCTTTTGACTATAAAATATTTCTGCGTAATAACGTAAATAAATCATTCAGCAGTACGCCCTGAAACGTATTTTCCCTCCTTGTTCATGCAGTCACTGGTACTGTAAACAGTAGCGGTGTGCGCATGCAGAATATGGTTAAATTGGGCCTGGTCCCAGTTTCTTGCCGAGATTTTCATCAGTAAGCGCTTACACTGACCTGCATGGGCTTCTGAAAATCTATGGCTCTTGCTGGTAAAGGTTGTCTGATGCGCTGTTGTAATGGTTCCAACTTAACCCTTTGCGTGTCGGTAGTGGTTTTAGTCGCGGTGATTCCTGTCGGATTTACCCGGTGACTAAAACCGCTACCGACACGCAAAGGGTTAAGCTAAACACACGATATCCAGGAGCGGATCAGTTACCTAGAAGGAAGGGGGGTGGGTGGTTCCAACTTTTTGTTTAGGACCAGCAACCTCACTCATACTAAAGGCCTCCCCGACGCTAGACCTTGCTTCCAGGGGCCAAAATAATCGAAAAGCAGGTGGGGGGGGGGGGTGGTGGGTGGGTGTCAAAACACCCCCAAAAAGGGACTTTGTTAATTATAGTATTTCAAAAAGATTTGGGTCTTGGGGGGGGGGGGGTCCGGAACCCGCCCCCCTCAGATCCGCCCCTGATATTGGATTGCAGCATCGTACAGCATCCCACCCCTTTCTGAACCCCGGGGTCTGTAGGCGAGGAGGTAGACTCTCAGTGCAGCGGCTCTTGAAAATCTGTGCAGCTTGCTAACAGGGGTAGACCGCATTTACATCATCATCATCATCATCATCATCATCATCATCAGTCCCTTGCCCGAACTGGGCGTTGGGGGGACTGAAAGGCAGCAGCAACAGACAGTGCTCTCCACTGAGTTCTATTTTGGGCGGTGGCAAGCAAGTCTGGCATCTCGAGTTCGGTCCATTCTTTTATGTTTGCGACCCAACTCTTTCTCTGACGACCTCGCCGACGACTTCCTTCGAGAGTGCCTTGGAGGATAGTCTTGGACAAGGTGTTGTGTCGGGTCACGTGGCCAAACCAAGCAAGCTTGCGCCGTTTCACGGTTGCCAGAAGGGGTTCATGTGGGCCCACCAGGGAAGTGACGATGCTCCGTACATATTCGTTGGTCTTGTGCTCGCGGTACGAGATGCGGAGCAACTTCCTCAGGCACTTGTTCTCAAAGGCCTGGATTTTCTTTTCTGAGTCTCCAAGCAGTGTCCAAGTCTCACAGCCGTAGAGCAGAATAGACACTACGAGGGACTTGTAAAGCCTGTACTTGATGGTGAAGCTGATGGAGTTACTTCGCCATATCCTGTCCAGCCTGGCCATTGCGGATGTTGCTGTACCTATCCTGATACGGATCTCTGCTATGCAACTACCGTCTTTGGACAGGGTGGCTCCCAAGTACTTGAAGCTATTGACCTCTTCTAGCTTCTGGCCGTTCATGTGAATGTTGCTGCTGCTGTCGCTTGTGTTGATCATCACTTTGCTTTTATCCGTACTGATCTCCATGCCATAAGACCCTGCGCTACTTGAAAGTTTGTCTGTCAGGTTTTGGAGCTCACTATTGCTGCCTGCCATGAGGTCAATGTCGTCTGCGAATCGAAGATTGCACAGGGATCTGCCACCAATAGAGATTGAAGTATGGTGGTCGTGGAGGGTTTCCTGCATGATCTTCTCCAGGAATATGTTGAAAAGGACAGGAGAGAGCAGGCATCCTTGACGGACACCGATCGTCGTCCTGAAGAACTCGCCTGACTGATTGTTAAGTAGAACCGCGCTGCAGGCGTTCTTGTAAAGCGCTTCTATCATTTGGATCAGTCCCTCCTCTATGTTGAACGATCTCATGACTTGCCAGAGTCCGTCGTGCCAGACGCGATCAAATGCTTTCCTGAAATCAATGAAGTTGTGGTAGAGTTCGCGCTGATGCTGCAGATGTTTCTCGATCAGGACGCGGCAGTTGAAAATCTGCTCTACAGTGCTTCTTCCAACTCTGAAGCCAGCCTGTTCTTCTGCCAGCAGTTCCTCGGCGAAAGTTTTGAGGCGGTTGAGAATGATTCTAAGCATTACTTTGCTAGGGTGACTTATCAGACTGATAGTTCTGTAGTTCTGGCACTGTTTCAGGTTTCCTTTCTTGGGGAGCGGGATCACTAGAGACTGTGTCCATTCTACTGGCCATTTCTTTTGCTCCCAGATCTTTTGACAGAGTGTAGTGAGGACCTTCGTTGTTACTTCTCCTCCATGTTTCAACAGTTCAGCAGGTACGTTGTCTACACCTGGAGACTTTCCTCCCTTCAGGCCGCGTACGGCTGCTTCCACCTCTTCAGCTAACACTGGCAGGTCTTCAGCCTTCCTGGCCCCAGCCTGGTTGTTTTGGAGGATGCTGGTGTCTGGCTCAGCCTTGTAGTTATACAAGTCTCGGCAGTACTCAGTCCATCTGTTTAGTACAGCAGTGTTTTCCGTAAGGAGTTGGCCGCTGCTGTCTTCGATGACTGTGGCTGTTCGCTGTTGAGTCTTGGTGAGGGTCCTTAGCGTTTCATAAGCCTTCTTGCTGTTGCCGTTTGCCATGCCCTCTTCCACGCTACAACACTGGTCTTCAATCCAATCTTCTTTGGCTTCTTTCATCCTCTTCCTGATCTTCTTGTTGACAAGTCTGTACTTGTTTGCTGATGTGAGGTCCTGGCCTCTCTTTTTCTTCCAGGCTCTCCTCTCATCACAGAGATCGAGGATGTCATCGGTGACCCAGGGCTGTTTGCGCTTCCTCTGCTTCCCCAGCACTTCTTCTGCTGTAGAAAGTAACACCTCTTTTATATTTCCAGCAAGGGTGTCTACGTCACAGTCCAAAGTAGCCAAGGCTGCAAATCTGCCTCCCACCTGGGCTTGGAAGAGCTCTTCTACTTCCGGGTCTTTTAGCTTCTGGAGGTCGAATCTGATGCGAGGGCTCTTGCTATCTCGTTTCAATGCCAGCTTCAACTTGAGGCTAGTAAGGACGAGGTTGTGGTCGCTGCCAATATCAGCGCCAGGAAAGGACCTCGTTTGTGCTTTGTTAACGCTGGATTTGAATCGTCGAGGCAGCAAGATGAAGTCAATCTGGTTATGGACCAGGCCTCCTGGCGATTGCCATGTCACTGTTCTTGACTTCTTGTGTGGATGGAGGGTATTAGCAACGGTGAGACGGTGACTCTGTGCGAACTCTAAAAGTCGCAGGCCTCTGTCGTTTGTTTCTCCAAGGCCAAACTTGCCAGCTGTTCCTGCCCATTGTTGGTAGGCGTCAGGGCCGATCTTTGCATTCCAGTCACCAAGGACAGTCAGAATGTCTTTCTTAGGTGTTTTCTTGATGATGTTGTCCAGTTGTTCGTAAAATTCTTCTAATTCTTCATCATCATGATCTGCTGTTGGAGCGTATACTTGAATGATAGTGATGTTGTGCGGTCGGGCGGAGATGCGGATGGAGATTAGTCTGCTTGACACGGGGGTGCAGCTGATGACAGTTCCAGCCACCTCTTTCCTTACGATAAAAGCTACGCCATGTTCGTGCTTGGTTTCTTTTCCGCTGAACCAGATTTTATGGCCTTCATCTGTTGTTGTTTCTCCGAAGCCTGTCCATCGAACTTCTGCAAGTCCTACAATGTCCCAGCGAGCGATAGCGCTTCAACTCGTGGGTGAGTTCCTTCACTTTGCCGCACTGGTAGAGTGTGCGAACGTTCCAAGTTCCGATAGTTATTCCTTGCGTGGGCAGCTTGATGGTGGGTTTGGTTCCAGTAACACACTTGTCGCCCCCACCCTGGAGACCTCCAATGGGGTGCGCGGTCGTTGGTGATCCGGGCCCCGACCGATCCGGCATGTTATTCTTATTCTGTTGCTTGTCCATCAGTCCTTTCAATGGGCTTAGGCGAACTTGGCGGCGCCCGTCTCCTCTCCAAGTATTTCAACTGACTGAGAGACGCGTCAGCCCCTCACAACGTTTCGCCCGCCAGCAGAAGCGGTTACCGGGGTGTGGCTAGGTAAAGGACCTGGAGCCAGCTGTGAGAGTTGAGTGCCATGTGAAGACCAGTGCTCCCGCCTGCCCCAAGAGGCGCTGCTGGCTGAAAAGTCAAAGGTACTACTTCTCCATGAACACTCTACAACCCCATCAGATAGCGGGAAAATATACACGGTTAACCCCATTGTATTTGCAGCCACCGATAAAGTAAACAGTTCCGGTGGCTGCATGCACAAGAGGGTTAACCCTGCGACTATGATAGGAATTACCGATCTGATATTAGACCGGCTTGCGCTCCTCTGGGCTGAATAAACACAGACTCGCGGGGTGAATTCCCATGGGCGGTGTTGGTTTTAGCAACAGATAGTATGTCAAGAGAAAACCCTGCCTCACAGCTCCCGTTTTTCAAATTGACTTTTGTCCTTTCAGCGCGTTCTCTGGTGGTCTTCCCTGCTTTGAGACAGACCTCAATAACTGGAGCAATATTACTGGACTTGCAAATCCGCGCCTAAGTAGAAACTGTTAAACTGTCACTTCACTTTGGCCAGTTTATACAGCATGTCATCGCCTTGTTGGATCAGGTTTAATTCTCGTCCTAGTAAACTACGAGTGGAAGCGAGCTGAAAAGATTTTCGGGAAATGCCGAGTATGCTGGTCTGTGATTTTGGCCCTTACTGCTTGCAGTCGTAAGGTCCAAAATCACAGACAAATACACAACGTATCGCTATTTCCGACTGGATTAAAAATTCTTCACTGATCCTTTTCGTTTTTCTTTTCTTGTTTTCTTCTTTCTTTTTGCACTGCCGGCGAGCAGGACACAGAGATGAGGCCAATCTTAGCACCAGCTCACATTTTAGAAGCGCCTGCGAAACATTTAAATTCGTTCAAGTCGCGGGTGACGGATCAATAATGATATATACTGACGCTGTCTGTGTGCTGTTACGATCAAACTTTATGTTGGAAATAAAAAGTGATAAAGTATCACAGCTGACTAGTGCAAAAATCATTTTCAAAATGTGTCACGGGAGGCTAAGAATAACCTGCATAATTATATATACTGACGAGCAAAAGAAATGAGACATTTTGGAATAAAAAAAAGTCGCATTTCTTTTGCTCGTCAGTATTTAATAGATTTAAACCGATATGACTAGAACCATGCGATCTTTTCTCAGCCAACTCAAGCCATCTGCAAGAGACACAGATGCTCATAGCCCCTGTAACCTCGGGGGCTCATGGGCATCTACGCCTCAAGCGGGTGGGATATAGTGTCTGAGAGAATGGCCAGTTACCTTTCTTGACACAGGCATGGAAACGAAAGACATTGTGCGATGTTTCGTCTGATAGAGAGATAAACGCAAGCAATAGGCATAAACTCTCATGAGCCCATGCATTTTACGCGGGATCATGAGAATCTATGCATCTTGCTTGTAAATTTGTATTCTGATCTTGCTAACTTACTTACTGCACTCGAGACCTGGGAAGGCGTAGAAGTGTATATATTTAGGCCCACGTCTGAAATGGAGAACCCGATTTGCACGTGCCATGCACTGGTGGCCCAGTTCTTTTCGTCTCTGGGGTCATAACAGCTGCGCTTTTACGGTCAAAGTTTTTTTGTTTTTTTTTCAAAGCCCCAATAACTTTTTCTCTCCGGAAAGTTTATAATGAAGTGGGTATATTAGACCGATCTCTGAACCAGCATGAAGTTTACATTCTTACCGTCTCCCATATCTACCTGTGGCCATAACACTGCTGTACATTTTTATAAATAACATTTTTTTTTACCCATTCACTGCGGAGAAAAATTTAACGCCTTACAAATTGCAAAGGCATAGATCCTCATGAGCCCCCGCGACCGCGGGGACTCGTGAGGATCTATGCCTCTTGCTGAGATCAATTTGTGTCCGCATTCCTTGTTCGGTCGTGACTTTTGGTCGTTGATTGAAAAAAGGTTTCACGCACAAAGTATGCGTCGAGTGGCAGGCTACGGGGTCGAGTCCCAAATACCTTGCTACGCCCGAGAAGCAAAGAAGTAGTTCAGTCTCTATAACACATGCTAGCATGAGTCACATATTATCATGAACCCCTGCCGCTGCAGCGGCCTATGATAATCTATGTATATTGCTGTCGGGTTGAGAGAGAAGTTATCAGAATAAGAAGAAGAAAGTCTCTGAAAAGTCAGTTATGACAAGACTTCTGAAGCCGAGTGCTGATATAGTGATCTCATCCCATGGGGCTCATGAGAATCATGCCTTTAACGAATTCGGGCCGTGCCGCATCCTGATGCGCGGCTTTTGTCGCACAACCGGCTGCAGCACGTCCCCAATGAGTTAAAGCCTAGTTGCAGCAGTTTTTTTTTTCCGGCGAAGGTTAAGCCCTTCACTTCCGAGAAAAAAGTGAACACGATCCAACTGCAAGAGCCATAGATCCTCATAAGCCCCCGCGACTTCTATTCAGGTTTCTTGGACGGTTTTGGCTTTTGGTCGTTCAATGAACAAAGATTTCACAAAGAAAAATGTAGGTAGTTGTTAACACTGAGTGATCTCTCTGTTTAAGGTTCCTAAGAAATGCATCGATGTGTGTCCCTTACACTAGTCAGTCGGGCCGGCATATTACTAGAGTCAAACCTGTGTAATACGACCACCCAAGCGGCTATCAAAAAGCGCTCTTCCTAGACAGGCAGTCGCCCTCGACGGGCGGTCACCTTACACAGGGTCATCTAAGCAACAAAAAAGACCCTAGGACAAAAAAAAAAAAAAAAAAAAAAAAAAGAAGGGGGGGGGGGGGGGGGCGTTTTGCTTTAGCAGACGCTCTCAGACAAAGGGACGCCCCGTCACCTTCCCTGCTACTGTATGCACCTTTCGTTTCTGAAAATAATTTGCTCTTTCAACGACCCAGAGACACTAAACTGGTCTTAGCAAGATACATAGATCCTCATGAGCCCCCGCGACTGCGGGGCTGATGAGGATCTATGTCTCTTGCGGTCGGGTTGCGCTCAATTTTTGCTCGGCAGTGAAGGGGTTAAGGCTGAGACTACTGACTTCGACGAGGGATAAATATATATATATAACGCATGGGGCTCTTGGGAATGCCGGCGCGCGCCTCTTGCAGATAAACCTTGTAGCCGTTCACGCAAAAAAATTGTTTTAAAGTGTCTTCGATAGGGGGAAGATAAGTTAGATGAAGAGCAGGCGCTGCTTCTTTAGAGATTCTGTGATAGAGACAGCCATTCTTCCTGTTCTTTGCGGTGGAGCCGGCCCATCTCCACACTGAACACACCGGCCCTTTTTGTGTCGGACCAGACTCTGGTTCGGGGAGGGGGGGGGGAAGGGGAGGCTGGGGAAGGGGGGAAGGGGAGGCTGGGGGAGGGCGGGGGGGGGGGGGGGGGGGGGCTCGCACCGGTCGCCGGGTGTGTGCGTCGGTCACTAGGTCAGTGTTTGCATCCTGCGGTCACAGTGTGCTTGAATCGGTCACCGGGAGAGTGTTTGCTTTACGTCTGCAAGCAGGGTAAGTTTACCCCACATTATGAAAGACTGAGGAAATTATAAACGTGTACCGGTCTGCAATTTTGGACCTTACGGCTTCCAGACGTAAGGTCCAAATCACAGACCAGAACCTGAACGGAACTGACGTCATCTAGGACGAACGGGGGCGATAGATCTACGCTGCCTCATCGGCCTATTCGGGTCAGCATGAAATTCATTCACATCGCATTGTCAGAGCACAAGGACGGACAGCCAACGAAGGTGAAGCCTTTCCAGCTCCGCATTTCTACGCATGTAAATGCGGGCGCCGCAAGAGGTGTAGAGTATAGCGAGCCCCTCAGCACAGTCACGAGACACTTATGCCAGGCTGCTGCAGATCATAGAAAGTGTTGTCTGACGGGAATCGCAACTCGTTTTGGATTTATCTGAGTCTGGAGTTCCCAGAAGAGAGCAGCAAAGTTCGAGTAAATATTGCGGCCATTGTCGGCTTTAGGGACATTCTAATGGAGTGTAGGAGAGGTCTGAAAGTTGTTGTGAAGGCGATGGAGGGGATGCCAGGTCGCGGCAGTCGTCGTGATGGAGGAGTCTGCTCGGGGGTGGGCCGGGGGTGGGCCCGGGGGGTGGGGTGGGGAGGGTCGTATCTTTTTCACACTGGCGCCAAGTGCTGAAGCACGGCTAACCCCTTCACTGCTAGTGGTCGCAGCTTTTGTTTGTTTGTTTGAAACCATCGTAAATTCAAAATTCAATGTCCCCCCCCCCCCCCCAGCCGTCAAAAGAGCATAGAGACAAATGGTTTTGGCAAGAGGCATAGATCCTCATGAGTCCTTGCAACTGCCTAGATCGATACCTCTTGCAATTGAGTGATGTTTAATTAAGATTCTTCGGGAGGTGAATGGGTTAGGGACAGAGCCAAATCCGCGGCGAGGCGTCAGAAATCGACTCCAGCCTGAACCTATCACAGTGTAATGCATTTATCCCTTAGTTACCCAGCGGTAGATGTGAAATGGTTGCCATTTGTTCGCGGCCCCTCCAGGCGCCGAATTAATCTGGCGCTGCTCTTGAACTACACGATAACCATTTGGCTGTCGGTAGCGCTCTTTGTCGCGACGATTCCTGTAGGACAAAAATGAGGTGTCACCAGCAGCCAAAGGGTCTCTGTTTTTAGCCACTCTTTTGAGTCCAAAACCACACACACACACACCATCTGCACATATCTTGTTTTCGAGAAAATTTCGTCGAGAATGAAAGGTGTCGAATCAGTTAGAGAGAGAGAGAGAGAGAGAGAGAGAGAGAGAGAGAGAGAGAGAGAGAGAGAGAGAGAGAGAGAGAGAGAGAGAGAGAGAGAGAGAGAGAGAGAGAGAGAGAATCAATGAATCAATAAATCAATGAATCTTTATTTTACAACGGTAAAGATATTAACAATGCCAGAGGCAATGCCATTTTTCAAATCTGCCGTTGCTACATCTACAACACAACAATTACATTACATTAATACATGTATAGGACGAACGCCTACGGTGTGTTGGGGGAGTTGGAGCAATGGTAAGGGGGGGGGGGGGGGAAAGCAACGACACAGCAGCACTATACATACACAGCAGTAGAATGGGTACATTACTAACAATGATATCTACATATAGAAAGCAAAGCTTGAAGATAGTTATGGCTGCGAAGATAAATGTTCAAAAAGACTTTTCTTGAAACATGATACCGTTGGAGTGGTCTTCGTGTGGGATGGAAGCGAATTCCACAAAGTTGTCCCCGAGAATGCTAGACTAGTTTTAAATAAGTCTATTCTGGTTTTGGGTATTACATATAGGCTTTTTGTATCGCCATAGCGGGACTGTGACCGGACTAGCAGCTGGGTTAGATATTCCGGAGTGTTGTCATTCCGAATCTTAAAAAGGAGAACACCTTTGTTGAATGCAAACTGCTTTTTGAGAGAAAGAAGTCCCGCTTTGTAAATCTTATCATCCGTTGTCAAAGTAGGATCAGGTAAAATTAATTTCGCTGCTCTTCTGTGTAAGGAGTTCAGTCTTTTTAAATGTACATCTCTGCAGCCATCCCACACCGTCGAAGCATAATTAATGTGGGACTGAATATGTGCATAATAAAATAATTTTCTGGTTTCAAAGTCAGTGAAGTGCTTCAGTTTGGACAGCATGAAAATGTTTCTTGAAACAGTTTTACACACTTTATGTGTGTGTGCCTGCCATTTGAGCTGATCATCTATGATAATTCCAAGGAGGCGGAGAGAGAGAGAGAGAGAGAGAGAGAGAGAGAGAGAGAGAGAGAGAGAGAGAGAGAGAGAGAGAGAGAGAGAGAGAGAGAGAGAGAGAGAGAGAGAGAGAGAGAGAGAGAGAGAGAGAGAGAGAGAGAGAGAGAATGACAATGACAATGAATCTTTATTTTCCAAGGATAAAATAAGCGCCCAACAAGTCGAGTCACATTGGTTACACCCCTCGATTAGCTGCCGCTCGAAAGCGACAGCAGGGATACCAGTGTGTAGGCGATTATAAAAAAATCATAAACACACTTGGTAAACGTAATGAGATATACATGCGCTACAATCTAACAAATGTACCATACGGTTACAAAAAAAACAAACAAAAAAACAACCATTCAGATAGACCACGTCAAAATACCACGTCATTCTAAGACAAAGGCAGTTTACGGCGCTTGCATTTGTAGCAAATGCTGATGAAGCCGTGTCTTTACAGCATTTATGCTCGTGACATATTTTATTTCTTTTGGAAATAAATTCCATTCTTTGGTTGCTAAATATGACAAGGACGATTTAAAAATGGCAAGGGGGCGGGGCCTAGGCACTACCAGGTCGTTCCTCAGTGTCGGGTACGGAGTGTGAGGAGCCTTAAAGAGAGCAGCGAGATATCCTGGTGACTGTGTAATAGTGATCTTACGCATAAATACACATTTATTGAATAAAAAGTGCTTACGAAGGGGAAACATATTTAATTTTGTTAGTTTATCGTCGGTAGTCAAAGTGGTGTGGGAATCAGAGAGAGAGAGAGAGAGAGAGAGAGAGAGAGAGAGAGAGAGAGAGAGAGAGAGAGAGAGAGAGAGAGAGAGAGAGAGAGAGAGAGGGAGGGAGGGAGGGAGGAAGGGAGGGAGGGAGGGAGTAGATATTGTAAGGATCAGAGAGAGAGAGAGAGAGAGAGAGAGAGAGAGGGAGAGAGAGAGAGAGAGAGAGAGAGAGAGAGAGAGAGAGAGAGAGAGAGAGAGAGAGAGAGAGAGAGAGAGAGAGAGATCTGATCAATTCCCAATCACGACCCTATTCAGCCGCTCTCGTCCAATTTTCATAAGATCACAAACGAGGATCGCATTTCGAGTTTAAGAAAAGGTCGAAGGAACTTTCCCAAGGGTCTTAAAAAAAATAGGGGACGGAATATTTTACGGTCAATGGCTAAAGCCGACAATTTTAGAAGAAACTTTCTCTAACCCTTTCCGTATCGGTAGCGTGATCTGTCGCGATGGTGTGTAGTGCTTTATAAGTGAACGACTGTAAGATGCCAACATTTTGGGTTGTATAAAAAAAGCCAGCAACATTAACAGATGAACAGCTCAAAGATAGTGCCGGATTAGCTAATCTAAACTACCCTGGCGTTAATCTGGTGGACCCGCCATCTCACGCGTTTGGCACATGACTATGCAGAGTAACATCTTCAATATGACGGAGATGGGCGCTTTTCACAAGGAGAACTTGAAAAGGATATGCGTCAAAGATTCTGAGACGCCACAATCACACTGGTTGTCGCCTTCGATTCGCAGCCGCTGATCAGCGGCAGCGAATCGAGGGAGACAACCAGTGTGATTGTGGTCGTTTCATTGTAAAAAGGGCTAAACCCCACTGCCAGAAGTCATACTCGAGAGATAAAGTATCAGCTTACTTCCTTAAGGCCCCGCCACACATGCCGATTTTGAGGCCGATTCTCGAGCAGTTTCCAGAACCGTTTCAGTCACTCGGAGTGTGATCGGGCCGGACTCAGTAAAAAAACGTGTGCACTGCCACACGTTCCCGATTTAGCTGACCGGATCGAACCGTAATAAGGTCAAGGCCTGCTTCCCGTCTGCAAAATGCCGGGCTGCTAATTTTGACAGTGATGATGACATGCTTGCATTATCAGCAGTTTGACATCATATTCGGAAGAGACGGGCGAGAAACATCAGCAACGAAAGTGGTATCTTCGTCATTTTCACACTGAAACGACGTGCTTCGCGAGACGCGCTCTGATTAGTTGAAGCTTACAATCGGGGCCGCTTCGTGTTTCAAAAATAAAGCAAGCTCTAAACACACGATTCCCAGCCAATTGGGATCGGATCAGATATATGACGTCATCCGATCGCAATCGGATCGGAATCTGCTACAAAATCGGGGTACAATCGGCATGTGTGGCGGGGCCTTTACGCTTGTCTCCTATTGATGGGAGGTCATCTCATCAGGTCTTCCGCCGGAAGCCGCTAAGGATTATGGAGAGTGCGGTGTCATTCATGAGGCAGCCAAATCGGCTTTAGTTCAGTGGCATTATATCTACTCAGGACGTTCGCCCAACCAACTAATTTCTTACTGACGGGGTAAGGCATTGACGGACGATTGTCTAAAAGACTACGATTCGTTCAATGGTCGGTCATCTATCTTATTATTTCAGTCGTTCGTCTGGAAAACTACGATTGGTCTTCTCATTACAAGAACACGTTTTCTCCACACGTATGATTGGTCAGATGAGTAGTTACAACATGAACAACAGAATATCAGTAGACGTAATACCTCAATCAGAATTAGATTAAAAAAAGACACGAAGTTGACGCATTTCATTGGATTGTGTTCGTGAAAGGAAGAGTAGAATTGAAGGACAGTGTCTGATACGAAAGCAAACGATCGCATATATTGTGAGTAGAATCCAGACTTACAGAAATAATAATAAAGACACGATTCTTTCATCAGTCAAATATACTCCGGAAAGCTCGACTCCTATTAAATAGCTGCTGACAAACCGACAATGCTTTTCTGCTGTGTTGTGTTATCCGGCTGAAAGTTGCTACACACACACACACACAGCAAGAGGCACCGCGGATTCTCATGAGCTCATGTAACCATCTGCAAATGGCGTAGATTCTCATGAGCCCCTGCTTCAACAGGGGCTCATGAGAATCTACGCCATTTGCACGTGACTACAGTAGCAATGACAGCGTGATCATGAGGATATATGGATCTCGCTGACTGTGGCTAAATTTAGCCTGATCGATGCCTGGTCCCGGCAAACACAAGGTTAACGGAATGTGTTGTAATTATTTCATGGCGGCAGAGATAAAAGGATCGCAGGACCAAACGGAAAGAATTGCTATCATCATGAGCTCAGAAACTGCAATGTAGCAGTTAGGCCAGAGACTGAATCTAGACCTAAAGAGTAACTGCTGACAGGCTGAAAGAAACACACTTCAAAGAAAAGAGAAGAAAGAAAGATACACACTTCCGATTATATAACAACATTGGCAAAACGGAAAGCACTGGCTTAGGAACAGGTTGGGGGGGGGGGGAGAGAGAGAGAGAGAGAGAGAGAGAGAGAGAGAGAGAGAGAGAGAGAGGGTGGGTGGGGAGGCGGAAGGGGGGGGGGGACGAATCTCTTGAAATGGTACATGAAAGCCTATGTCCTTTGATCCTTGGTTGGTTGGTTAGTTCGGGTTTAACGTCCACAGCACCGAGGTGATCATGGACGGCCCTGACGGGCGGGTTATGGGGGACAGGGAAATCTATTGTCTATGGAGTACGACCTGAACACTAATCAACTCAGGCGCACTCCAAATGTGCCACTTTGATTTACCAGGACCTTTCAGCGGACATGCTATTGAACAAATCCGTTTTTTCCCCTGGATTGTGAGTCCAGGTACCGGGGCCAGGACGGGATTCGAACCCACGACCCGGCGATTCCCTTCGCTCTCCTGCTCCGATGTTTAACCGCCTGAGCTATTTCGGACTCTCTCCTTTGATCCTTGGGCCGCAACTCCCTTTTGACTTGGGCTATGCCTTCCTCCCCTTGCCCTTGCCATTTCCAATTAATATAAACTGACGAGCAAAATAAATGAGACATTTTCGGAACCATCGGAGATGTCGCATTTCTTTTGCTCGTCAGTACAGTACACCTCCTGCATGCCCAACTGTCAAGCTTATCAGAAGAGCTCTTCTCACTGGGTCAGAGCTCGTAAAAAAGGTATTTGTGATCCAATGCTGATACAGATTATAATGTTCGAATGTTGAACTTGGTCATTCCATATTAGACATGTCTCGTTTAGTACACAAACCAAGGGGAATCACTCAGCGCTGGACAGACAAACAGTTAGATCCCCTGCCCCCGTGTATCAGGCACCCAGTCGCCAGCCCACAGAGAAATACGCAGGTATAGAATAAGACTCAAATGAGAATGCAAATGATCGTCTTATTCTACACCTGCGTATTTTTCTGTGGGATGGCGATTGGGTGCCTGATAGGCGAGGGCAGGGGATCTAACTGTTTGTCTGTCCAGCGCTGAGTGATTCCCCTTGGTTTGTGTACAATTCTGCCAGCGCTAGCCTCACCTATCTGGTTTGTGAATGTCTCGTTTAGGTATATTATTACTAGACGTGTTTACGACGCCGTCTATCGTGAGCAAGAATAAACGCAGTATCAGGAACTATCCCGTAACGTTTGAGGCTGGATGCACTTCCCAGGCTCGCCGCTACAAGTACACTTCTCAGTATTCAAATAAAATGCTAAGTATGATATTGTTTCTCTCTCTTATCTCTTATTGATCTCTTTACAATGCACCACCACGCAATAATTTCCTTTTCTAATAATCAAGTTGTCTGAATCTCATTTGAACGATAGTGTACTTGAGGCCGTGTTTTCCGAATGGCTTTATTCGGGGAGTCCACGCACAAAACGATACGGGGACGCACAGTGAACAAACTGAACACACAGACAGGAACTCCAAGCGTCCGGCACTGGCTGGCCGCTGTCTGGCACTGGCGACTGACCTTTTGGGGGCTTTTAAGACGGACACCTGGGTCGATAAACTGGCCGGGTAAATGCAGTAAAAGTCACAGAATTTGTACTGGCCGCTCGGGCAGGATGGCTTATAATGGCGCTGCTAGAAAGCTACACTCAGCGCACAGTTTCTCCCACACAGCCCCACCCGTCTACAAGAGGCATAGATTCTCATGAGCCCTGCAGATGCAGCGGCTCATGAGAATCTATCCCTCTTGCCGCTCAATTCAGAAGAGCAATAAAACTTCCTTTTTTTTTACACTGGGCGGCTAAGCTCGCAAGCGACACTCAGTTATTCAGTTTCTTAAACAGTCCATTTCCGTCAGTCTAAAACAGGCATAGATTCACACTAGCCCCTGCGGGTGTAGGAGCTCATGAGAATCTAAACATCTTGCTGGTAAATCTGCCCCAAAATATCCTCAGATGGACAAAGTTTTTGGGATTATGTGAAGTTTGCGGGTATACATAAAACAAGACTGCCGCCCGGTTCATAAAACTTGTAAGAGTCTGAACAACGACCGACTTCTTGGAACATTGTAAAAGTAACCCGTAAAGATTAAAGTAAATGAAACTTACTCTGTTACGTCTTTTGCCACCACAAAGCTGATACACGAGACCGTCCTTCAAAACAGGACAACTGAAAAGGTTTACCACGAGTTGTGACCTCCTTATAAAAAGTAAACTGAGTGTATTCAGTTTGTAAAGTGAACATGAATTATTCATAGGCGCATGCAAAGTTAAATATATATATATATATATATATATATATATATATATATTTATATAAAGATCCCAATGGCAATCTATGTCTAAATGTTGCAGACGGAAGGGATGATTGGATGGGTGGGTGAGTAGGGTTCTGCCACCCAAAAGGTCAGTCGCCAGTGCCAGACAGCGGCCAGCCAGTGCCTGAAAGTTAACTTGACCGTGACAAAACGCAAACAATGTCACTGAACTCGCTCGCTAACTTTTTCGGCATGCACAGCGTGTAGAAAGCGGAAAGATAATCGACCATAACAGCTCAAGGGTCGTCCCTGATCAGCTTGGCGCTTTTAGAGGCGCCAAGCTGATCAGGGACGACCCTTGACTTCTCGTGGTCGACCCATCTCCCCGCTGCTGGCACTGAACGTAAAAGGCACTCTCACTGAAAGGTTCTGCCCTGGCTCTAAAGTGTTAATGGTGCATTTGCTCTCCCAAAGGGAACCACCCGCGAGAGGATTCCGCCTGTCAAGAGCTACGCGACATGGCCAAATGTGTCATCCTTTTTTGAGTGTTGACGTCACCAACACCAAAATGGCGTCCTTTTAATAGGACGGTAGGAAACAGGAAAATACGACAGGAAAAGAGATTGTAGACGTAAATGTGAGCGTCTAGGGGATTTTTTTTTTTAAAGTTGTGAAAATGGATAAAAGTAATTCGACACGTACAAATGTTTGTCGACAATAACAATAAAAATACTCAATAACAATAACAACAACCGAGAAATATAAACATATCTCTGGAAAAAATAATGTAGCAAGGGTTGCTGATTCGGCATGTTGGATATGTTAGTTATTTGGGTTTAACGCCGAGCAGGCGACTAAGGCCATCTCACGGCGGATTGGATATGTTGGCGCACATTCTTTTGTACGAGAACTCTTTTGCTTGTCTCGTATAATTCTAATTTTAGGGTTGGTTGTCGATCGCGCTTGTTGTCGAGGTGATCCTAGCAGCAAAAGACACGACCGACAGCCACAGTTAATAGTTAAATATGACAAGTATATTAACTCTTTCGAGACGTGCCTCATACGGATACGCGGCAAATAGCGGCATGTTTCGAATGAGTTAATCCTTCAAAAACTGTTTAACCCTTCGGTTGTCGGTAGCGCTTTTTGTCGCGACGATTCCTGCAGGAATCATCGCGACAAAAAAGTGCTGCTGACATCCAAAGGGTTAAAATGTTCAAGTTCGGTGTGGTATCTCCACATGGAACATGGTAAAACAGCAATAATTCTTTCTAAAAAAAAAAAGAAAAATAATAGTACAATATCGTACAATGTGCGCGCTGTTTCAAGCAGCTGGGTCACGAGGTAATTTACGTTTTAATTAATGGGCTTCAATTCCCTCTGTACTACGACATAGTCAAACGCAACACCTGTCAGTGACACTTGCGTTATTTATGGCCGTGAAGTTTCATCATATGGCTGAATATCGTACACGTTTCACAAAATTATTCAGTAACGCCGCTCTTCAAACGCTTATATCCAATGTGTTTTATGTTCACTGCAACACACCAGCGGAATTGACGATTTCCCGAAGTCAGAAGTAGGTCAAAAACTGCGCCACTTTTGACGAAAACGGTGAATTAAAAGACTGTAAATCCACCGTTCGCGTCAAAACACTCGGCAGTTTTTGACCTACTTCTGATTTCCGGAAATCGTCAATTGCACAAGTGTGGAGAGGGATCGAGGAGGCAAAATCGAGGGAGTAAGTGTGGTATTATGAAAGAAACTTTTAAGTCAGTGCAGTAGGAAAAAATTCTTGTTTGAGACCGGAAGAAAAGAAAGATGAAACGGATTACAGATCCGTTATCTTGATGACAAATCTCTGATCCGATACGTTGCGTTTCTTGTCTTCTGATCTAAAAAAATTATAATTTTTTTTTTTAAAGGTGTGTGTGTGGGGGGGGGGGGGGGGGGGGGGTGGAGGGGGGAGTTCCTACTACCCAATGCGCAAAAGACCGTCGGGCCGACGTCGGCCCCATGGCCTTTGCGCACTGGGTACACTTCAAAGCTTCTTTCATTAATGGAATTCCAGTAGTATTTTGTTTACACTTCAAGTGTGTTATTATATTTATCAATCAAATCGGCCACCATGCCTTTCCATTCCTCTCCAAACTTCCACGCCAAAGCAACCGCTGGTCAGTCTAGCGTGTGATCCCGCCGGTTCAATTTGGCGTAGTGGGTAGTTCTAGTGTGTTTCGTCGCTCATGTGCTCATGACCGGCTGCAAACTAAATTACTGTCACGTGCAGGCACAAAGACAGCAAATCCATTGTTGTGAACAGCCTGATTTCTATTGCAATACAATCACAAAACAATGGACAGTAACGGTAAGTCCATTTTTGTGAAAAGCAAGATTGTCATTCTAATACCAGTGAATATCTTGTTTTTCACGAAAGTGGACTTAATGTCTTTTTGCCTTTACAGGGCAAATTTATTCCAAGATCTTCCACGATAAGACTTAACAAAAAATCAGCCGATTACCTCAAATCAAACGCTTCATCCTTCAAACCCTTCGGAGGCACAGATTCTCATGACCTAGTGCAGCCTCTTGCCAGCTCCCAAATCGACTGCAGCTTGTTGAGTCTGTCACCCAGTAAGCAAAGCTCCTCGGGGCCACGACAGTGAGCCTACTTTGTGTTAATTTGTTGGCCCACATAACAGGTTGAAATCGGAATCCGCAGCTCTTCATTAAACAAGAATGAGAATCGATTTCCATAATTATTTTGTCAGACCTTTCTTCGATCACTTCGACCACTACAGTGGACATTTTTTCTTAATGCGCTATTATATGCTTTCAAGGACACTCTCAGTCGTGTGTGTGAGTGTGTGTGTGTGTGTGTGTGTGTGTGTGTGTGTGTGTGTGTGTGTGTGTGTGTGTGTGTGTGTGTGTGTGTGTGTGCGTGCGTGTGCGGTGCGAGTCAGTGCTGGTCTATGATTTTGGGCCCGCGGCTTGAAGCCGTAAGGTCGAAAATCACAGACCAGCGCACATGCACGAACTCAGTTTCTGCTGTATATTACTGAACAGGCTGATACTTTTCAATAATCCGTCGGCACACGTCCTATGATATGAAAAACACGATCACCAAGCACTTTCATCTTTCTCGCCGGCTTCCTTTTCAGCCGAACTGGGCACAGGTTGTGTTTCGGAAATCGTTATTCCGGCGGTCGGCACATGGCTGCAAAGTGAGGTCAGCAAGAGGCATATATCTTCATGAGCCCCCACAACTATGTCTATGTCTCTTGCACCTGGACTGGGTTCATAAAATCTCGTCAATGAAAGGGTTGTACGCTGTGAAGTCTTGTCTCTCGCAGCCAAGCAAGTCAAAGCAGGAAATGCAGGTGGCCGGGTTTGTTTGTCTGGTTGTAAGGGCTCACACATGTATGGCATTGATCTGAATTGAAGTTATTCCTTCGCATAGCGACCTGCTCCAGGCAACAAAGGGTTACTATATTTCTCGCTAAAAAATATCTCTTGAACTCCTTCAGTTGAGTGCCGAAGAAAAAGGACGATCAGTCTGAACACGGCCACCCAACCGGCCGCAAGAGGTATAGATCCTCATGAGCCCCCGCGGGGCGGCCGGCTCATGAGGATCCCCTCTCGCTGACACCACTTGCTCCAGGCAATAACGGGTTAACGTATTTCGCAATATCGCCGCTTTCTGACAAATGTTCCGCCGGGTCTGTAACGCTGTAGCTTAATTACATCGTTGGGCTGTATGGTCCCAAATTACAGACCTGCTCGGCTCACGTATGTCAGTGTATGGACTAATTCAAAACTGAACCACGCCAAAAACCCTTCACATGCATGACACTCCTCGGAAAAGCACTCAGCGCAGCCTGAATGATGGAAACGGCAAATTGCCGCCGACAGCGTGTTTCCACTAAGGACTAACAACGTGGTCGGGAAGCTTACATCAATCTCTCCACATGATAAACTGATAAACCGGCTACTCAGTGACGGCATACGATGTACTGATCGGCTAGAGTACGAGGAAACAGACTGACTGTTGCAGGAAACTTGCCCAGGCCGCCGGTCAGCAGTAGCCGTGCCAACCAACCGCCCCTCTGTATAGTTGCAGGGAGACTGCTGAGAGTTTTTAGTGGGACCCTAATGAATAGCTCAAACAGGTCAAAATTGCACACGATTTGACACAAACAGTGGTTGTCGGTAGCGCTGTTTGTCGCGATGATTTCTGGATGAGCTGTCAGTATCGTCCGTAGCAGTCAAGGCTGAGTTCTGAAACAACGCACTTCTAGCACAAAATGCGTAAACTGAATTAAAAACGCGTATGTACTAGATGATATATGGCATAGATGTAAGTGGACACACCGGAGCTCATAAGGATCTACACGTGACTGCCTCACTGAAATGGCACATCAGGATCTGCGCTTTTCGGCGGCGTACAGGGCTCATGAATGTTCAGTGTAGTTGTTGTGACCCACATGCACCACATGCATGAAAAAACAGATAAATGTCAGTTGCAGGCTAATGTCCCGAAATAGTGGAGAGAATCGGTTCATCTGGGGTTGTAAAGTGTACAGGCAACAGGTGGCTTTTTGTTGGTCTGGTTGTCAGCTTACGCATGCACTGTATTGATCTAAATTGAAGTTATTCCTAAACCTTTTTCATCCGGTCCGTGGCGCAGTGGTTAAGGCGCCTGCCACCAATGTCAAAGGTGCGAGGTTCGAAAACGGGTTCCGGCGTCGGACTTTTCTCCTCTGGTACGTGTCACCGTTAATTCAGGCGGACCGTCGGGGGTTCTTTCTCCGGGTACTCCGGTTCTTCCACCCCCCACCCCCGACACTTTGGTACCGATTTCAGGCCACTTTACAAATTGCAAATACAAGCGATCAAAAATCTCTGTAACTTCAGTAGCTGAACTGGCCCTTCGTCTGTCTTGTACTGTGTTTGTCTTAAATGGCGTAAATCCGTGTCTGTTCGGTGAGTGTGCGTGTTGGGTTTCAGTTCGCGGCGCTTTGAGTCGATTTGCCCAAAAATTGAGAAAAAGCGCCTATATAATAACGGTATTATTATTATATTATTATTATTATATCCTGATTGACTATGATAGTTTAACTCGTTCAGCCCGACGGCCGTATTTCCCAAATAGTTTTGGAGGCGTCATCTGATGACTATGCACCAGCTGCAGGAGATGGATCGTGCCACCTTCTACTTCACCCTTATCTTCCTGATGCACTACGGCTTGAAATTAATTTGATCACACGATAGTTCAAGCGTGGTGCCAGAATAGCTTGGCGCCTGAGGCGCCAAGCTATTCTGGCACCACCCTTGAACTTAAACGGTTGATCTATCTTCTAATCTGTAATGCAGCCTTCATAGGACAATAAGCAATTAAAAAAGAAAAAAAACTCAGCCTCAGGATGTAATGGGTTAACAAAGCGACCTGCTGCAGGCAATAAAGGGTTAATATGTTTCTCTTTAAAAATATCTCTCAAACCCGCTCAGTGCCAAGAAAATCTGATCACAAGAGGTATAGATCCTCATGAGCCCCCGCAATTGCGGGGGCTCATGAGGATCTGCATACCTCTTGATGGGACCGCTTACATGTTCCTGGGACTAATAGTTTGTTTTTGTTTTTTTTTTGTCTTGAATTTAACGAAGACTGTAGAAACACAGTCCGCGTCAGTTGGCACTGAAAAGGTTTTAAAAGAAATGATATTTCTAATAGTGTGTCTTACAATAAAGCTGAGGTAGAGGGTTAACCCATTCAACTCCGACACGCCACGGCAAGACATGGATCGAGCGTGATGAGTTCAACTGAAGGGGTGTGCCAGAATAGCTTGGCGCCCATAAGCGCCAAAGCTATTCTGGCACAACCCTTGAACTATCACTCTCGATCTGTTTCCAGTGTAAGTGTAATACCGCCTTCAGGGGGTAACTTCAAAATTTGCGGATTTGGGTCCTGGAGCGGAATGTGTTAACGTAACTTATGAAAGTCTGAATGACTCACTGAATTTGAAAAACGCGTATGCTGTTCTTATCCATTAATATTTAGGACAGTTTCACCACTGAAAACACGTCTCATACCAAGTGAGAACCTTTTGGCTGTCGGGTAGCGTTTCAACATTTTGGCCGTTGGTAGCGTTTCTTGTCAGTCGCCATGATTCCTGCAGGAATCACGGTAGCATGGTCTCCACACAGACCTGTTGTCAAAGGACTAGATCTGCAAAACGTTAAAACACGAGACTCCAATGATTGGCCAGAGTGCTAGAGGGTGTTCTAGCCTGCTTCGTTTGCTTCAAAATAAACGTGCCATTTCTCCGCTTCAGCGGAAAAATGGCACGTTTATTTCGAAGCAACAAAGTAGCCTACAACGGACGTGGCGAGAATTCCATCAGGTCAAAGTTTATCTCATTACAATTTATTTATTTGTTCGTATCATAAGTTTCATTGTTATTGTGATTGTACTTCAGACGTTCACCATGAACAAGTCATGTTCTTTCTTCTTCTTAAGAAAAAAAAATTAAAATAATGCTGCGCGTTTACTTTCAGCGTCGTTTGAAAGCTTACTTTCCACCGACTGACGTCATTTGTCGTTTAGTAAACGGAGAAATGGCACGGTTATTTCGAAACGAACAAAGTAGGCTAGAGTCATGGCGACAAGGAACGCTACCGACAGCCAAATGATTAGAAACATTAGAGAAGAATGCGACTGGAGGGGATCGTGAGAATCTACGCATCTGGCAGATGGGATGACGGACTGACTGTTTTCTGACTCGGTGCATTTTCTACGGCGAGTCCTAATTTAGGGATAATCTGTATCACTCACAAAGCCTCAGCGCCGGACAAGGAAGTTTCGCGAAAGGTCAGCACAGTAACCTGAGATTAGCCAACAAAATAAAACGATAGAAAGTAGGATATTTTCGGTCGCCGTGACATCGAGACAGTTCTTAACCGAAAATGAAAACGAAAAAACAAAACGGTCAATTTGCTTGGTAAGCTACACAACACTGGACTGGGCGGTCACAGACCGCAATGAAAACTCAGTCTCTCTAACTTATACATCGACTTGAGAAATGTAAGTGTTGCGTTTCTGCAATCATGGACTTTACAGCTCGTCGGGGGACAGGCCTCCTGGTACAAAACATTACAGAGGTTACGTTTACGCCGGACGACTACCAACGACGAACGACAGCGACATCACGGCGGACAACCAAAAGCACAGATAACGCTCCAAACATCTCAAAGAGACAGAGATCCTCATGAGCCCCCCGGGCTCATGAGGATCTATGCCTCTTGGAGATGTTTGGATTTGCCCGCCGTTATTATTTAGCTCTCGTCGGTTGTTGGGAGTCGTTCGTCGCAAACAAAACCTCGCTATTAAATCGACCATGAACCGACACTGATATGGAAACGCCTAACAAATTATCGATTGCAAAAACCTAGTGATTTGTGTGGGCTGGGCGTCTGCGTTTTTATTCCGTCCCGCGTACAGCGGGAAGCTTCCAAATTTAATTAAAAACAAACAAACAACAACAACAAAACAAACCACAAACAAACAAGAAAACATCTGCCGTGGTAAAACCTCTTCGGGCCCACGACGGCCGCAGTGGGCCCGCGCACAGTCGTGCGCGGGCCCACTGCGGCCGTCGTGGGCCCGAGGACCTTTGCACACTGTGATTATATATATATATATATATATATATATATATATATATATATATATATATATATATATATATATATATATATATATATATATATATATATATATATCGTACGATCAGGGCCGTTTTGACTGCTACTGACTACACCGTTCGGCGGAAAAGAGGCGTTGTTTACAAAGCGTCTTTTTCTGCCGAAAAACGTCGTCAGTAGTAGTCAAGGGGTTAACAAGAGCTAAGCCCGCTGAAGAAAAACACCCCCCCCCCCCCTCAAAAAAAAAAAAAAAAAAAAAAAAAAAAAAAAAACCAACCAAACAAACAAAAACAGAGTCCTATAGCGATCGATTACGAGACTTCTTCGTCTCCTTTTTTTCAGCACAATGTTCCTCCGTACGTGGTGCCCATAGAAAAAAAGTGACAGTTAATTTTCGCAAAGCGGCCGCAATCTGACGAACAAATCCAAAGTCCATTCACAGTCCTCATGAAAAGCAAATCTTTCATCAAAGAAAGAAGACTGGAGGATGCGTGCCCATACGCTTCCTGAAAGGGATGGCCAGTTCTACAGGCGGAGGATAACACAGCAGTGCTTTGGAATTGTGTTTAACTTCGTTGTTTTTTATTTCTTCTGACTGCATTACACCCTGGTAAAATCCTAGGCTTATGGGCTATTTTCTCCGGGTTATCCGGCTCCATCTCCCCCCCCCCCCCTCCCCCCCCCCCCACACACCCCGCAGAAAAAAATGGTATAATATATGAATTTTAAAAAAATCGAAAAAACAAATTCAGGAAAAAAAAACCACACATCTGGTCGAGTGGCGCTGGCTTGCAGCAACACGCCTTCCCGCGGGACGGCAGACCAAATTTCCCCTCGTGGGACAATAGAGTTGTTAAAGGAAACAGGCTTTCACACGGATTTAGAAATCTAAATTCAATTTCAAATCATTAGTGCGTTATCCTCTGCCTTTTGCGTCTCATTCCCAGCCCTAGTAGAGAGAGAGAGAGAGAGATTGAGAGAGAGAGAGAGAGAGAGAGAGAGAGAGAGAGAGAGAGAGAGAGAGAGAGAGAGAGAGAGAGAGAGAGAGAGAGAGAGAGAGAGAGAGAGAAACGAGAACTGAACCGAACTCCCAGTGTGCAAAGGCCATCTGGCCGACGTCGGCCCGTGGGCTTTTTGCGCATTGGGATGGACGCGTATCTGGATGCGGCATGTCTCGAGTGTGTCAACGATACTGCTGCAGTGTGTGTGTGTGTGTGTGTGTGTGTGTGTGTGTGTGTGTGTGTGTGTGTGTGTGTGTGTGTGTGTGATTGTGTGTGTGATTGTGTGTGTGTGTGCGAGTGTGATGGTGTGTGTGTGTGTGTGCGAGTGTGATGGTGTGTGATGGTGTGTGTGTGTGTGTGTGTGTGTGTGTGTGTGTGTGTGTGTGTGTGTGTATTGTTCTTTCTTTCTTTGTCAATCAGCGAATCGTTTTTTAAGCGATGCAGAAAGGGGAGTTGCGTGTTGATGAAACCGCACTGTTAGGAGACATGAAATCCAAAGAACAATAAAAATTATTTTTTAAAAAAAGTCGGTTAATAATATCACGAAACAATTTCTGACGGCAGATAATCATTTCACCTTTCTAGCTGCCATTTCTGTTATCCGATTTCTCACCCCGACATTTCCAATGAATAATGATTCCAACCGAGTCTGCACCGACAAGCACTCAATAACTGAGCTTCAGCATGCAACAATAATAATGGCGAATGTTAGTAGACGTTATTAAAAAAAAAAAAAAAGCAGCAAAATAGGTAAAAAATGCACGTGTTTTACGAAGACCGAGGATTCAAAGCCGGACAAACATGCGATATCGCATTTTTTCGTGTCATGTTTGTCCTGGCTTTAAATCCACCGTTTTCTTTGATGCCAGAAAAGGGTCAAAATTTGCATGCGCTGTGACGAAAACAGTAATTAAAAGCGCGGACAAACATGTTATATCGCATGTTTGTCCGGGCTTTAAATCGACTGTAATGACAAATGGGGATAATGTGTATTGTGGTCAAACAGGGGTGCGCCCCAGGCACTAGCAGGCGATACTACTTTATACGGGCCTTGTGTGAAAATGGACATGGGTCTACATTAGTGGGACATAACCCAGCTTGGTCGGCTAAACTATTATATGGATATAATGATATTAAACATTTTAGCCCCGGGAACCTGCATCAGGAGATGCATTGATCATAATCCAAGGGTAGTGCCAGATGAGCTTGGCGCCGGGTTGAATTATCATATCAACCCATCTCCTACAACTGGTACATGGTGGTTAGGCAACACCTCCCAAATTTGAGAAATGGGACCTTGGGGCTAAAACGGTTAAATATCATATCATGCTGACTTCACGCTTACCCTCATTTCGTCAATCACACTGGTTGACTCCATCGATTCGGTACCGCTGATAGCGGTAGCGAATCCGGGGAGACAACGATTGTGTCCGTCATTACTGCAGGCGTTAATGTGAACCACCTCTCTCTCTCTCTCTCTCTCTCTCTCAAAGTGAAAAAGACCGACAGCACCTGAGAGGATGAGCCGCTGGAATAGCATTTCGACACGCACCAGTGACCAGGTCAGGGTCACTCGACTGTGCACGAGCACCTAGCACGCGCGACAGGTGCTTAATCACGTGCGTGAAAACTTGCTTGCCATGCAAGAACAGTGATGTAGGCATTCAGTTGTAAGACCAGTGCAAGGTAGTTCGGATGTATTGTTATTGCTATTGTTGTTGTTGTAATAATAATAATAATAATAATAATAATAATAATAATAATAATAATAATAATAATAATATAATAACTCAATCAGCCCGACGCAGGTATTTCCCAAATTTTGGAGGCATCATCTAACGACTATGCACCTTTTGCAGGAGATGGATCGACCATGATAATTGAAGGGTAGGCAATTGAAGGGACAGGCGCCAAGCTAATCTGGCACTACCCTTCAATTATCATGGTCGACCCATCTCCTGCTGTAGGGCGTCAGGGCTGAATGGGTTAATAATAGCAATAATAATAATTAGTAGTAGTAGTAGTATGATTATTATTACTATTCATGAATTATAAACCGTCCGACATCGTAACAAGGTCGCTGTTTAATCATTTCATCTACAAGACGAGAAGCTGAAAAACAAGGTCATCAAGGTTATAATCAAGGTCATAACTTTTATGGTTGTCTAGTCTGCGTCAAGACGTCCACAAGGTCATCTGTTCGCCAACAAGGTCGCCATCCTAAGCAAGTTCATCTAAGGCACAAAACGTTCCACACATTCCAACATGCACTCGACTACACGAAACATCATCGTCTAAACGGCCCAGTGCATATATGCATACTGACGTCAGCGCGCATTATAATCTGCAGTTTATGTTGCCTAGTGGCGCAAAACGAAACAGGATGGGATGAACCATAAACCACAAAGTCCCTTCTATATGAGAGCAGTCCTCGCTGTCAATGGTCTCTACCTTTTGTCTTTGACCTGATTCTGATGTTGAAGTTATCTCCTATTGAAAAAGTCTCGCAGATCTGCCAATGCGTCAGTGAGTTATAAAAGGGGCGCAGGATATACGCGTCATGGATTTGTCAAACGTCATTTGTCATGAAGTAAGTTTCAGTTTTTATGTAATTTTATATTTTACTTAATATGAGTTTCACTTTCGCTTCATAGGCTTGTGAAATGTGACAAAACTAGAACTTCACGGTACAATTTCAGTCTCGCTATAATTTGTGTGAAAGCAGGTTGACTTTACTCCAGAGAGTCCGAAATAGCTCAGGCGGTTACTACGTCGGAGCAGGAGAGCGAAGGGAATCGCCGGGTCGTGGGTTCGAATTCCGTCCGGGCCCCGGTAGCTGGACTCACAATCCAGGGGGGAAAACGGATTTGTTCAATAGCATGTCCGTTGAAAGGTCCTGGTAAATCAAAGTGGCACAGTTGGAGTGCGCCTGAGTTGATCAGTGTTCAGGTCGTACTCCATAGGCAATAGATTTCCCTGTTCCCCATAACCCGCCCGTCAGGGCTGTCCATGATCACCTCGGCGCTGTGGACGTTAAACCCGAACTAACGAACGAACCTAGCTCCATGATATACTAAGTACACGGGTCACCTGCGTGCTCTTCCGAAAGCGCGTCGGTGTGTGTGTGCGTGTTAGTGCGTGCGTGCGCGCGCGCTCCAAACATCTCCAAAAGGCATAGATCCTCATGCGTATAGAGGGCGCATGAGGATCTATTTCTCCTGGAGATGCGCGCATGTTTGTGTGTGTGTCTGTGTGTGTGTGTGTGTGTGTGTGTGTGTGTGTGTGAGAGAGAGAGAGAGGAGAGAGAGAGAGAGAGACAGAGATGATGATGAATCTTTTTGATGAATCTTTTTTTATTCAGGATAAAGCTTTTAGGCAACTCAATGCCTGTCTTACAAGCTGTCCTGTAAACAAAACAACACAACAGGAAAATAGCATAACAGGAAGAGACAGTGAGAGAGAGAGAGAGAGAGAGAGAGAGAGAGAGAGAGAGAGAGAGAGAGAGAGAGAGAGAGAGAGAGAGAGAGAGAGAGAGAGAGAGAGAGAGAAATGATGATGATGAATCTTTTTGATGAATCTTTTTTTATTCAGGATAAAGCTTTTAGGCAACTCAATGCCTGTCTTACAAGCTGTCCTGTAAACAAAACAACACAACAGGAAAATAGCATAACAGGAAGAGACAGAGACAGACAGAGAGAGAGAGAGAGAGAGAGAGAGAGAGAGAGAGAGAGAGAGAGAGAGAGAGAGAGAGAGAGAGAGAGAGAGCGGCGTGGTGACGGAGTTGCCTCTTTTACATAATCCTCACTATCTGACTTTCTCTAGAAGTAAAGTTTTTTTTAGTGTTTTAATTCTTTTCTGAATTTTTTTTTTTTTTTTTTTTTTTTTTTACTAAAGAAGTTGAAAGGATACACAGCTGGCTAACGAATTCATCCAATATCTTTCTCCAAACTAGCTATATGCAAAAGATCAAGTAAATATGACAAAAATTACGGTCTCTAATCTGGGTCAACCGACTTCCAATAAACGGTTGTTTATGTCTTCGTTCAGCTGCCGGGTTAGCGTAGCTAGACATGACGTAATTTTTATCTTGTTACTTCAATTGTTAGAGTGTCTAAAAACTCCCTTCTATAAATAGAAGGGACTTAAAAAGCCAAATAATTGAACTTGTTTATACATTAGCCTGGGGCTGATGTACAAACAAGTTCAATAACGTCTATTGGGGGTATTTGGCTTTTTTCGATGTTGCAGGAAACGTTTCCAGGCCAGTAGCTGCAAATCAAATGTCCCTCTGCTTTACAACGCGATTTTTTGCGTGGGACTAACAATATCTATAAACAATGTCGCTGGAACTATGACAGGCAGGTGCTGGCTATTGAAAATTACGTGCAAGTCGGTTAAAGTTGCACATGTTTCGACGAAAAGAGTGGATTTAAAAACCCGAACAAAAATGCGATATCGCATGTTTGTCCGGGTTTTTAACCCATATCATACTGAGGCAAAAATCTTCAAATTGGTAGACTGCCATATGCAAGCTACATTATAGTACTTACAGATAAGGATATAGACCAAAGGCTTTAGTTCAAGGGTGGTGCCAGAATAGCTTGGTGCCTATTCTGGCACTACCCTTGAACTATTTTAGTCAAACTTATTTCACACACTGGTGTATTCCGAATGATAAGGATTAATTCGCTCTTTTCGACTAAACACATGCATTAAAATGTTTTTACCTATTTCTGATTTCCGAACAACGTAATATTTTATTTCGCCGTTCATTCAGTCTTACATTCGTTAAAGTGGATCACCGGCCATGAATTCCTTTTTCTGTTTCGAATCACTGACAATCGACAAACGTATCTGAATGTGTATTCCGCCGAACGAGTTTCCTTTTCAAACCTACAGAACGTCCAATAATTCGCACTGACAAACATACCACCAATTCATCTCCGGCTAACTCATTCTACCCCAACACCGAAATCCCCAAATGTTGCCGTTGTTCTCTGAAGAGTGCATTTGCAGTGCAGGACACAGATCGACCATGACAGTTCAAGGGTGATGCTAGAATGGCTTGGCGCCCACAGGCGCCAAGCTATTCTGGCATCACCCTTGAACTATCATGGTCGATCCTTATCTTGCTGTGGTGTGTCTGGGGTAGAAGGAGCTAAGCAGCTGTTACCTGCTGTGTAAAGTCCATGAATCGCTGACTCGTTCAATTCTAGCGCCAACTGGGGGGAGGTGGATCCACCGTGACTGCTCAAGGACAGTGTCTGGTCAGCACCTACACGGCACGGTAGTTCAAGAGGCGCCAAGCTAATCAGTCACTTATCTTGAACTATCAACGTATTCAGAAACTGAGTAAGTGCGTCGTGTGGTAATCAATCCTGACGGACACTGAGTATATCAAAGTAGTCTGCTGTGGGCAGAAAGCTAATCTGGCACTGCCGTTTTAGCTATCGCGGTTCATCCATTTATTTTATGCCCGTTGTCAGTGCCAGTAATGTATACTTACAAGCTTCCCTGACACTCCGGCCGCATAGTTTGGTTTTCAAAATCTGCGCTCATTAACAACGATCAAAAGCCAAAGACGTCCAAAGAAATGCAAACAAATCTGTCTCAGCCAGAAGCATAGATCCTTATCAGCCCCCGCATTGGCAGGGGCTCATGAGGATCTATACCTCTTGCAACTGAATCGTGTTCCTTTTCTAAAGTGTGGGGCAAATGTTGGCCTTGGACACGAAAGCGACAGAGACCCCATAATTCATTCGACCCTGTTTGCCGGTCGGCAGAGCACGCGCTTTGCTAGCCAGGCATGCTTGGACCCATGTACACTATGTCAAATCCAATCCTATATATTTCCATTTGATAAATAAAAAAAAAATATATATATATATATATATATATATATATATATATATATATATATATATATATATATATATATATATATATATATATATATATATATATATATATATATATATATATATATAGTTCTCACTGATGTAATGTCTAACTTTCAATACTACAGACATTTTTTTTTTAAAAGTTGCGTTTTAAGTCATACTAATGTACTGTACAGATTCATTTAAGTTCAGATTTCGGTTTTTTTTTTCAGTTATCTCCTTCACTGCCGAGAAAAAGGTGAACACGATCCAGCTACAAGAGACATAGATCCTCATGAGCCCCCGCGACTGCCTCTTGCTGAGACCCGTTTGTATCCATGTTTCTTGCACGGTTTCGGCTTTTGGTCGTGGAATGAACATAGTTTTCAGAAACAAAAATTGAGTTGAGTGGCAGGAAAGGGTTAATGGTCGATTAAAAAAAAAAAAAAAAGAGCATCCTCTGGGATTACATTACAGCATCGCAACAACAACAACACACACACAATCCACCTAACAGCGCAAAAAGAAAAACTTGAAGCAACACAGAAGAAATCTTCAAGAACATGAAACGAATAGTAAAGTCTTGTCGCATAAAAATGGTCTGTTTAATTAACTCATTCAGCCCGACGCACGTATTTCCCAAATTTTGGAGGCGTCATCTAACGACTATGCACCTGTTGCAGGAGATGGATCGACCATGATAATTCAAGGGCAGTGCCAGATTAGCTTGGCGCCGACAGGCGCCAAGCTAATCTGGCACTACCTTTGAATTATCATGGTCGACCCATCTCCTGCTGTAGTGCGTCAGGGCTGAATAGATTAACTCATTTGAGACGTGCCGCATACGGATACGCGGCTATTAGCCGCGTATCCGCATGCGGCGCGTCTCCAGTGAGTTAAATATATTTCAAAACAATGTTAAACTATGAAAATCTCGCTCTTCTATAAAAATAAAAAAAATTGGACATACTGGTTTTTGCAAAATAATGGCAGATTTATTGGCAGCTGTGAAATTTCAAGACGTGCATTAAAAGCCGGATGTACAGAGAAACAGCTCCGTTTATTGAAAGCGGGCCTATCATCCTTGCTACGGTATTTCTAGCTGCAAGCAGAATCCGTTTTTCAGAATGCGACTATAAAATCAAACTATTCTACAGATGAACAGGATCTGCTCTTTTCCTATAGGACCATTCGGTGGGCTTCACTACTTTTTATTTTAGGGTCACCCTGGTCAGCCCCAAAGGGTGGCTTTTTCTCTCTTTTTTTCCTTGATCGGTTTCTGTTTTTGTCTCTTGGTCCATGAGGACCTGTGCTCGGTCCATTCACCTGTATTTTCACCTTTTAAATTCTCCTTACTGTGTGTGCTGCCTGAAAACCTTGATACTGGACGTGTGTTGCTGCACCTAAGAGATGATAAGTTATGTGTTTGCGGTTGATGCATTTATTCAAAAGTCTAATACTGTATATTCACAGACTTATGATTTAGCAAGTATCGTTTCCCTGCACATATTTTGTAACTGTAGTGGTTTTTCTGTTCTTGTCAAATTAGCATGAAGGTGCACAGCGTCAATACTCATGTCATGTTTAGTTTACGTATTAGACCGGCTGGCGATATGCATTCAATATTTTTTTAGTTGTATTATCACACGCAGCGCATCCTGAGATTCTTGTTCCTGTCGGGATAACCCCATCACTGCCGATAAAAAACAACAACTGAACAGCACACAGCCGCAAGATATAGATCATCATGAGCCTCCGCGACTGCGGGGGCTCATGAAGATCTATACCTCGTGCTGAAACCACTTTGTATCCATGTTCATTGGACGGTTTGACTTTCGGTCTTTGAATGAACAAGGATTTCAGAAATAAAATATGCCTCCAGTGGCAGGGAAGGGGTTAAGCGATGTAAATCAGTCTCTTCCTATGCACAACAGTTTGTTGAAAAAATATGGAAATTGTTTGGCCGTGAAGTAGAGGAGGTATGGCCCCAACCTATATAAAAGAAAATATCTAGAGGCGCCCAGCTCATCCAGCACCACTCTTGAACTATCGTGATCCACAATACCTTTTTGTAGTGTGTCAGGGTCTCGCTTTTTTATCCATCAATTATTATACTAGATGCAAGGTGGCACGCATATATACTACAATGGTTTAACCTTTCGGCCGTTGGTAGCGCTGTTTGTCGAGGTGATTCCTAAATAGCAGGAGTCACCTCCACCTACAGCTACAATGGGTTAAAAGCAAAGACAGAGAGAACAGAATAGACAGAATCAAAGATTTGCTCTATAAATAAAAACAAAACGAGCAATTGTCAGCAATAATTAAATGTAACTTCTTTGCGGCAATGGACTTTATGAGCATACTTCAAACGTTCTGTGCATTCTATGGCCTCCATTAAAAAAAAAGGGTTTCGAGCAAATGCATATCGGGCCATCGACGGCACACATCGATCCAAGGCACTGTTGCTCACTGGAATTGCATTCTCTGGCCTCGATAAAAAGTCTTTCAGAGGACTGTGGAGGAATTCACCCATTACATCCTGAGGCTGATTTTGTAATTTTTAAAAAAAATTGCTTATTGTCCTATGCAGGCAAGCTACTTACAGATTAGATTCCTTAACTATTTTAGTTCAAGGGTGGTGTCAGAATAGCCCGGCGCCTCAGGCGCCAAGCTGTTCTGGCACCACTCTACCCTTGAACTATCAGTCAAATTTATTTCAAGCAACGGGCGTATCAGGATGAAGAGGGTTAAACGGTCGCCGCATCGATCGCCGTCTCCAAGTCTCCCTACCTCATTATTTCACAGACACAAGGCAGATATTTACCTCGTCTTACGGCCCTGAACAAAGTACTTCCTGGCACGCGCTGACATGCAAGTCCAAGTCCCGAGGCCGTCTGCAAGAGCCATAGATTCACATGAGCCCCTGCTTCGCAGGGGCTCATGTGAATCTGTGTCTCTTGCTTACCAAAAAGTTGGCTTCGGTTTGATCGTTAAAATACGGACGGTGCGGATATGACGGCATTGCGACTTGCAAGCAAGCTATAAGAACAGACAGTCGAGCACCTGACTCCCCATCGCTGACTCAGTACGTGGAGGTAGATGGGACTGATCTCTGCCAGCAAAGAGGTGTAGATCTCATGAACACCTACTACCGCCAGGTGTCATGTGGAACTATGATTTAACTAGGGTGCGATCAAGAAAAGAGATTGCATGCGAGCAAATTAGGGCAAGAAATAAATGGAGAAAAATGAAACTTCATGTTCTAAAGATACATGATGAACGCGCAATGTGTCGCAAGGAAGCTCCGCTAGAGGCCATGCATTTCAACATTTGCACTGATATAAGGCTGACATGAAATAATGCGGAGTCAGTACACAAGAAAACAATGCTTGGGCTGTTTATCATATTATCACCGGAGCGGCGAAAGTGTACACAACAACTGTTTTACCTGCCCCCTAGAACCGCTGTATGTGCGTGTACGTGTGTGTGTGTGTGTTGTTTGTTTGTTCTTGTTTTTGTGTGTGTGTGTTTGGTTGAGTTTTTTGTTTGTTTATTGGTTGGTTTGTTTGTATGTTTGTTTGTTTGTTTATATGTTTCTTTATTATTTTTTATTTGGGGGTTGGGGGGGGGTGGGGTGGGGGGGGGTTGAGGGTGGGGGGGGGGGGGGTTGTGTGTGTTTTTTGGGTGGGAAATTCTTTGCATCTCGCACGCTTGGCAGTCGTCTATTTAGTCTGGAAACGAACTGAATCTGTCGAATTCTCGTTCACTGGCGAGAAAAAATGAAAGCACCCAACCGCAAGAGGCATAGATCATCATAAGCCACGGCAGTTCCGGGGGCTCGTAAGGGTTTGTGCCTCTTGCTAAAACCACTTTGTATCGACGTTCCTTTGATGGCTGGCAGGGGGATCTTCCATGCTAAATTGACAACGGTTTCTGAAACGATTCTTGCGTCCACTGGCAGTGAAGGGGTTAATCAATGACTCTTAAAAGGTAGTGCTTAATCAGGCACCAGCCTTGACGTGTCGTGGCCGTCGATCCATCTCCCGTCGCTATTGGCACTGCCGGTGATGGGGTGAAAAATCTGACGTCGGGATTCCGGCTTCAGTGTGGTATTTTTTTTGCGTTTAGAAATAAAACGAGTTGGTCCGGGTGCTGGGCCGGACGCACTACGTATTCTGGATCAAAATTGCGGCAAAACTTCTACATCCCATCCTCCTCATCTTTGCCCGTCCCCTGGGTCGGCAGGGGCAGGAGCACGCACGCGCTAGTGTGTGCGTACGCATGCAATCGTGCGCGCGCACCTGCGCGAGATGTGTGCGCGGCCGGAGCTAATCGGACCCATGGTCGAAGCAGCTAACACGACAGCGTAGAAAACCTTAAGCTCTGCAAGAAGCATAGATCCTCATGAGCCCCAGCATTTGCAGGGCCTCATGAGGATCTATGCTTCTTGCAGACGGAAACGTAGTTGAAGACTGATCAGACCCCACCGCCGCTCCGGACTGACATGACTGAATATTTCGGGCTTTCGGTGTTCCACTGGCGGCCTGCGCATGTGCGTTGGAAGCCTGTTGCGTGAGCTTGCAGGAGATGGGAGGCGAGTTTTTTTGTGGTCTGAACCTGATCCAGCATTAATTACCGCCATTGGGGGATCCAGTTATCGACTGAGTTTCGCTCAGAACCCTTACCCATCCATTTTTTGTTTTTTCAACTTCCACCCACCTCGAAAACAAATTCTGTCTGTCTGTCTGTCTGTCTGTCTGTCTGTCTGTCTGTCTGATTTTCGTAAAGCCTTTGATCTAGTAAACCACGAAATACTGATCAAGAAAGTATCCATGTACACCAACAACTCGGCGTCGTTTCTCAAATCCTACCTCGAAGGTAGAAAACAAAAGGTATTACTAAATGGCTCATACTCGAATCAAGGTTTAGTGAAGCATGGCGTACCACAGGGCTCTATTCTTGGTCCCCTTCTATTCTGCTTGTTCATAAATGATCTTCCTCTTGCGATAAAAAATGAAAGCGTTACATGTGATATGTTTGCAGATGATGCTGCTGTACACACGCCAGATAAGGATATATCAAACATCAATTCACGACTGCAAAACACACTGCAACATATTGATGAATGGTGCAGTCATAATATTATGATTTTAAACCCGGTAAAAACGGAGAGCATGGTAATTAGCACTCGCCAAAAACACCAGCTTGGCTCTCTCTCACTCAGTCTGTCCCTCCAAGGCAAACCCATCAGCCAAGTTACTAACCATCGCCTGCTAGGAGTCACGGTGGACAACCAGCTTAGGTGGCAGCTACACATCAGTAACGTTTGTAAAATTGTCTCCAGAAATCTGTACATCTTAGCAAAACTTAAACACATTACTGATATGGAGACACGTCAACTGTTCTTCAATGCCCATATTAGATCGCATATAGACTATGCTTCTACTGTGTGGGATGGTTCGAGAGATGTCAATTTGAAAAGATTGAACTCTCTACATCGGAGAGCTGCCAAACTAATACTCCCTGATCCCAGCTTAACTACTGACCAAACAAAAATTGGCAGCCTTAAAAATTCTGCCCCTGAAAGATCATCTAATTTACAATAAGGGAATGGTTATGTTCAAGGCATTAAACGATAAGCTACCCCGATATATCACATCGCTATTTACCGTCCAGTCATCAACATACTCCAGATCAAGAAAATCCCTTATTGTGCCGCGACCTAGAATTGATCTCTATAAAACGAGTTTGACGTTCTCTGGCTCTAGTCTTTGGAATGCCTTGCCTAGAAACGTCACGACATCAGCTACTTTCTCCTCGTTTAAAGTCAGTCTCAACAAGTACTTATTTTTGTCAGCAGCATCCCCGTGACTGTGCACATATTGAAAAATACTATTTCTCATTAGATCATTAATTGCGTGTATCACAGGTTTCGACTGATGACTCATATTTATTCGGTACAGCTTGTATGTAGCCAGCTACTCATATAACTGACTAGCTTAAGCCGCGTAAGCGTGTGTGTGCACGTGTGTGCGGTGTGCGTGTGCGCACGTGTATATTAGAGATAGAGAGTGGCGTGCTCAAATGTGCATGCGTTATGTATGCGTATTAGGTTGTGTGTATTCCTATTATATTATTTTAATTAAACCTCACAACATGTCATTATGCCCGACCAGTAAAGTTGGTAATTCCTATGTCACTTCCCCCCAACATTATTTTTACTTTTTTAATTTTTTTTTTTTTTTTTTTTTAAATTCTTGGCTTGTGCTGTGTCATGTCATTTTTTTTTTCCTTCTTAGTAGTAGAAAACAATTAGTACGATAGTAACTCTGTAATCAGTAGATTAGCAACGGCAAGTTCGAAAAATGGTTGTTACTACCAAAACTTTTACCGTTGTCAAATAAAGGATCATTGTCATTGTCATTGTCATTGGTCATTGTCTCTCTCTCTCTCTCTCTCTCTCTCTCTCTCTCTCTCTCTCTCTCTCTCTCTCTCTCTCTCTCTCTCTCTCTCTCTCTCTCTCTCTCTCTCTCTCTCTCTCTCTCTCTCTCTCTCTCTCTCCCCAGATAGTTAGTGCGGGAAAACACTGAAGTAGACTTCAGTCGACGAAACGGCCACTTCTCACATCTCTGTTGACAAATAGACAAACAGATTATGCGTGTGAAACACAGCAGTTTGCAAGGGCAACCTCAGTTATGAGAACAGCTCTTTATATATTTTCCCCCAAACGGTTGTAGACGAGGTGGTGTTTTGGTTATTTCCCTCTCAGTAACACCATTTGTTGAAAGCGGGTTGTCACAAAACTGCAACTGTGCGCACTGAACAGATTAACACATTCTAGACATGTTGCATCCGGATACGCGGCATAGAGCCGCAGAATCATGATGCAGTAATTTTCGTATGTGTTAATGTGCTGAGCTACGTCCAAAACTGCACCGTCAAAATACAGTCATGCGCTTTAAATACGCAACAAAAAGAACGGTAGGCGTACATTTGAAGCATACCAACAGACACGGGTACAAAACAAGTCAAGCAAGAGGCATAGAACCTCACTGACGAGCTCCCGCGACTGCGGGGGCTCGTGAGGTTCTATGTCTCTTGCAGTGGTGTGATCGTGGCTGTGTCCGGGCATTCAAGGGGTTAAAGCAATTAAAAAAAACAACAACTATGTATACGGAGGTAGCCACAACTGACACAAGCTGTCGCTTTTTTTATAGTGCGCAACTGTGCACATGTTTGCTCGCACTCGGACACAGAATAATTGCTTACCGGCAGTGCGCGGTGACAGCTGAATTCCACCCAAGGTACTTTTACTAAACTGAAGGCGATATTCGTGTGTGTGTGTGTGTGTGTGTGTGTGTGTGTGTGTGTGTGTGTGTGTGTGTGTGTGTGTGTGTGTGTGTGTGTGTGTGTGCGCGTGTGTGTGCGTGTGTGCGTGTGTGTGTGTGTGTGTGTGGTGTGTGTGTGAGACAGAGAGAGAGAGAGAGAGAGAGAGAGAGAGAGAGAGAGAGAGAGAGAGAGAGAGAGAGAGAGAGAGAGAGAGAGAGAATCAATGAATCAATGAAACTTTATTTTACAACGGTTAAGGCATTGACATCGTCACTGACACAGCCATTTTACAAACCTGCCGTTGCTAACAAGTACAGGACTATCTACACATGCACATACATATAAGTAAAACATAATACTTGCAAACAATTGACAACACTGTTCACATAGGCAGTAGTTCAAATGATAAATGAAAAAGATAACAGGCTTAATTGGGAATAGGTTGGGCCCAGCATAGAAAGAGACATATAATACATGTAGTTAAGGCATCCCTAGGCCCTACGAGTGATCCACGAAATACTTGCAGAGATTCTTTTTAAAACAGGCTAGCGAGGAGGCGGATTTTACCTGGTCGGGAAGGGCATTCCAGATATGTGTCCCTGAGAAGGATAAGCTGGTTTTATATAGATCGATCCTTGGTTTTGGAACTATGAAAATCTTTCTGATGTTTCCAAGCTTAGACTCAGACTTGCGGAACAAAGTGGAGATGTACTCGGGTGTTTTGCGCTTCCACACTTTGAACATAAAAATTGCTTTGTTATATTTGAAATGATTTTGAAGAGGCAGGAGACATTCTTTTGTGAGGTAAAATATCGAAGGACAAACTACACACAGTTGTGCGTGTGCGTGCGTGTGTGTGTGTATGTGTGTGTGTGTGTGTGTGTGTGTGTGTGTGTGTGTGTATGCGTGCGTGTATGTATGCGTGCGTGTGTACGAGCTTGCGCGTGCGCGTGTGCGTGCTTGTGTGCTTTTAACAAAATGGCGTATGCATCTGACTGATAAGTCATTGGGCCCACGACACACCGCAGCCTTTAGGTGCCAAGCTATTCTGTCACCACCCTTGAACTATCATGGTCGATCGGTCGGTCTCCTGAACTCTAATGCAGTCCTCAGAGGATAACTCCAAAATGTGGGTATTTCGTACCTCGGGCACAATGAGATAAAAACCCCGAAGGACGAACTGCCCACAGCTGACTTCAAAACACCGCCACTTCGTGACAACAAAAATCGTGGTGATGTGTGGAGCGGGACCACTACATTAGGCCATAACGACAGCTCTACAGTAACCATGGCGACATAGGAAAACGTATTTGTGTTCTAGAAGCCTTCCATAAACCCTTCCCTTCTCCAGGAGATGCCTGTCGTCTCTGCGTGAACATAAAATCCATAGATAAAAATATGTTTTTAAAAATCATATAACCAGACGTTGGATTTTCGTTTTTCTTTTTTTTGGGGGTGGGGTGGGGGGAGGGGGGGGGATGGGGAGAGGGGGGGGGGTGGCTGCCAGAATTTTGCTGAAGACGTAGTGCGAGGGAAATGCGGCTGATTCGCTAACTTTACCAGTTGAGGAAGATCGATTGACTATGATCTTTCACTGGTAGTGACAGATAAGCTTAGGGTCTCTCGCCCTTGATAGTTCAAGGTATTTGCCTGATTAGCTTGGCGCCTATAGATCAGGCAAATACCTTGAACTATCACGGTCGAGAACAACCACGTTTAAGCAGGCGCTGATCTTCAGCTGTCACAGTCGTTTGATTACTGCAGGTTCAGACCAAGCACTACCTTTCAGCTGCTGACCATGGTTCATTCATCTCTCGTCTCTTGAACCAAGCACTAAAAAAATACGACTCTTTGGGGTTATTTTCACTGTGAGGAAAATCCCAACGCAATAAAGAAACACGCTTAGAAAAGACATTTACAGCATAATAAATTCTGTCTGTAACTGTCTTTTCTAAATGTGTTTCCTTCTTCGATGAGACTTTTCTTGTATTTTCACAAGCTTGGCTTAGGGTTATTTTCACTTTGAGGAAAATCTGATCGCAAGAAAGAAACACTCTTAGAAACGACAATTACAATACAATAAACTGTGTCTGTAATTGTCCTTTCTTAGCGTGTTTCTTTCTTCGTTGGGATTTTCGTTGCAATTTTACAAGCTTGGCAGTCACCTTTATGGTCTGGATTTTTTGTTTCGGTCTGGACTTTATTTTTTTAAATTTTCACTGTGGAATTTAAGCAAGCATAAACAGATCAGCACTCTCGCACAAACTCGCGGAAACTAAATCACTGGCACTACCCCTTGAGCTTAGTCAATCCATCTCCGGCAACACAAAGCATCTGTCTATCGAACGAAAATGCGAGTGATACTGGCTTTGTCAGGGACAAAAAGAAGTTGCGTTTTACACGCAACCCCTTGGCTCGGGTTTGACAGCTTCCGCTTCAGCAGCTCAAACCCGGTACCGTCAGCTTTTTCAGCGCTAGAGTCAAGTGTAACCAAATGTGGAGAGTGCCGACTAACTACACAGTCCAAGCTCAGGGGCGGATCAATTAACTCGAGGAGTGGGGTGGGTGGGAGGTTCCAACTTTTTGTTTGGGACCTTCAACTGACCTGATACAAAAGGCCTCCCCGACGCTAGACCTTTCTTCCAGGGTCCGAAACATCGAAAACGGGAGGGGGGGGGGGGGGGGGGGGGGGAGGAGGGGGGGGGGGAGGGAAGGAGGAGGAAGTGGACAGAAGGTGCGTGCGTGTTAAGACTCTCGCCATTCGCCAATATCAAACAACGGAGGAGAGGGGGGGGGGGGGGGCAAACACCCCCAAAAAAGACTCTGTTGTAGCATTTTAAAGAGTTTTGGGTCAGGAGAGGGGGTAGGGGGGTTTGGGGGTAGAGGGGTGGGTGGGTGGGTGGGGGGGGGGGGGTCCGGAACTCCTGTAACCCCCCCCCACCCACACACACACACACACACACACATCCATCCCCCCAAATCCGCCCCTAACGCTTGCGGGGAGTTGGCTAGACCTGGAGCCGAATTCAAAGACAGTGCCTGATCAGCTTGACGCCTTGCGAAGGCTCAATTTACCTCGACAAAACAGTACCTTTTCCGTCATGGCAGTAGTTCCTGAGTAGCATGGGCCGAGGACGTGCTTCGCGAAGTGTAAGTGCCAGTTTCAGGTATTAACCCTTTGGCTGTCGGTCGCGCTTTTTGTCGAGGTGACTGATTCATGCAGGAATCACCTCGACAAAAAGCGCGACCGACAGTCGATTCGGCATTTTGTAGACTGACTCAGGCAGTGCCCTTGAGCTATACCGGACGAACTGACCCTTTGGCTGTCGGTCGCGCTTTTTGTCGAGGTGATTCCTGCATGAATCACCTCGACAAAAAGCGCGACCGACAGCCAAAGGGTCAGTTCGTCCGGTATAGCTCAAGGGCACTGCCTGATTAACATTAAGTCAGTCTACAAAATGCTGAATCGACTCGACAGTACCGTCCAAGTGTGTATACATAGTGCTTAATTAATGTATTACTTTGACATTTACAACTGATCCAAGTATCATTCAAGACAAAATCATGATGGTTAAAGGGTAGCGCCTGGCTAAGCCGACCTGATCGGGCCCTGTCCTTTACCAATCATGATCGACGGCGCCAAGCAAGCTAGCCAGTCAAACCGAGCAAGGTCCATCCATCCCTTGTTACAATGAATGTGTCTGCTAAGCTGAACAGAGCCACGGAGCCTACGCTGAAAGGAGCTACCCAGTAAATAAACATTACTAGGGCCGATGTAGGCTGTTGTTGGCTCGCGCACAGCCTTGCGCGAGCCAACAACAGCCGACGTCGGCCGACCGAGTACCGTTCGCATACTGGGTAGTTATTTCAGGAATCGACCCGACTGTTCGTGAGTGTGCAGTCTGCAGTGAGTTCATTTTCCGCTGTAGTTTGGTTTTCCGCTTGCGTAAGCTCGCTGTCAAGGCGGGTTTGTCCACGTGAAGAATGGCAGAAACGAAGCAAACATAAAGATACAAACATGACCCCTCCACACCTCCTTGCTAGTCACAGTTCTAGTCACAGTTTTCAGCGACCGGGTGTTGAAATGGTTCGGCACAAAAATGCTTCGGATGTATTTACGGTAGTGAAATAGATACATAAGTTAATATATATATATATATATATATATATATATATATATATATATATATATATATATATATATATATATATATATATATATATATATATATATATATATATATATAATTCAAGCATAAATTCTCTCTCTCTCTCTCTCTCTCTCTCTCTCTCTCTCTCTCTCTCTCTCTCTCTCTCTCTCTCCAGCTTTGGTTCACCTGGTTGACCTGGTTGATAGATGGTTAACTGCTATGAATAATGGGCAAATGACTGGAGCGGTATTTTTGAACCTTTCAAAAGCTTTTGATCTTGCCAACCATGATCTTTTTATTAAAAAAACTTGCTGCCTATCAGCTGAGTGATGACACCCTTGCCTTCATTACATCATATCCAAACAGGCGCACACAGTACGTCTGTGTGAATGGTACAAACTCACGTGACGGGGTGATAGAGCACGGAGTACCACAAGGATCTGTCCTCGGTCCATTATTAATTTCAGTTTTTATAAACGATTTTCCCTTACATATATCCGACTCTTGACGTGTCATCGTCAAATGTATCTTGTATAACCCAGTCCCTACAAAGCGGCCTGAATGATGTTTCCACATGGTGTCAAAACAATTATACGATTCCAAATCCTACTAAGACCAAACGTATGTTAATTACTACTAGACTGACAAAAGCATCAGCTTAACCCGACTCCCCTACAGCTCTGTTTGAATGGACAGTCTGTTCAGCAAGTCAATGAACAACGTGTGCTTGGAAACATCATTGATGACAAACTATGTTGACAAAGCCATATTACCAAAGTGTGTAAAACAATATCAAAACAACTTATTCTTACTGTCAAAATTAAGATATTTTACTAACGAACTAACAAGGAAACGTTTTTACTGTGCCCATATTCAGCCATATCTGGATTATGCCTCTTCCGTTTGGGATTGGAGCAGTGATGCTAATCTCAAACGGATGAATCCGCTTCACAGGCGGGCAATCAAATTAATCGTTGACAGACCCATGCAAGTCATTAGTACTGATTACAAGTTCAAGCTGTTGGATATCCTGCCACTTGACAAGCAGTTCATTTATAAGTTGGTACTCATGCGCAAAAATCACCCTCTCAGACTCACCAGCCTATCTCTCTAATTTGTCCGCACTTGACCACAGATCTAGTCGAACATCAGGGAACAATCTGGTAGTACCAAGGCCCCACTTAGATATTTACAAGACGTCCCTCTCCTACTCTGGTACAAAATTATGGAACACAGTTCCTGCAGACATTAAAGCAGCACCTTCTTTACGAACGTTTAAGAACCAACTGCATAAATTTATTAAGAACATGTGAAAACATATTGTTCATATTTTTCTTTCAAATACCGTCATTGACTGCAGAAACATTTCCATATTCATATTCAGGTATCATAATACTTTAGACTTGCTGAGGTATTCTTTGTCATTTCTTTTGTTTTGAAACCTCAGCGGAAAAAAGTCATGCCTTCTTTATGTCTTCTAATATGTTCTAGCATATTTGTATAACGTCATAACTTTTTACTGTTTAATGTTCGATGCTTTGCTTGGTGTCAGTGTTTGTGTGTGTGTGTGTGTGTGTGTGTGTGTGTGTGTGTGTGTGTGTGTGTGTGTGTGTGTGTGTGTGTGTGTGTGTGTGTGTGTATGTTTTAGGGGTGGTTTTCTTTGATAATGAGCAACGGCAGGTGACAAAAATGACAATCTCTCTCTCTCTCTCTCTCTCTCTCTCTCTCTCTCTCTCTCTCTCTCTCTCTCTCTCTCTCCCCCCCCCCCCACCCCACCTCTCTTTTTGTAGCGTGTGTGTACCTTGGCAGAGGGAGGCGGTATGAGCATGTCAGACCATCCCACCTTGATCTTATTACTAGCACATGCCAGTCTCTCCTGCCGTTACATCAATCACCAGCACAATCAACAGCGCAACTTACAGGCTCAGTCCCCCAAATGGCGTAGCTGCACCTGACTTGAAAACTATAATGACGTTTATGTAACATAAAGGTCCAAGTGGTGGTTGGGTCATTAGTCACACAATTGTTTGCTTGTTGTCTCTATAAATGGGCATAGTCATACAAGGACATCATGACATGGGTAATTTTTCTTTCTGCTTTTCAAATTATAAGTTAATTTTCACTGCCATTTAAACCCTTTGACTGCCAGTGGACGCGGATTTCGCGTCTGAAATCCCATTTCACACCGACCGACATTATTCGCGTGAAAAACACAAATGAAATGGGACCAGACGTGGGCGCAAAGAACACGGGACTAACAAGAGACATAAATCCTCATGAGCCCCCGCGACAGCGGGGGCTCATGAGGATTTATGTCTCTTGCAGATGGCTAGCGTTCGTCTTGCCCCCCCCTCCCCCCCCCCCCCCCCCCCCCCCCCGGAACTTTCACGCTCGACCCTACACTGGTTGTCTCCGTCGATTCGCGAGCGAGTATGGCCAGCCAGCGTTGGTATACCCATGTTCAGCTGTGAACACGTTCACTGTTTCATGGGCACATGTTGAGTCCGAAATAGCTGAGGCGGTTAAGCGTCGGAGCAGGAGCGCGAAGGGAATCGCCGGGTCGTGGGTTCGAATCCCCGGTAGCTGGACTCGCAATCCAGGGGGAAAAGTCGGGCTTGTTCCATAGCGTGTCCATTGAAAGGTCCTGGTAAATAAAAGTGGCACAGTTGGAGTGCGCCTGAGTTGATCAGGTGTTCAGGTCGTACTCCATAGGCAATAAATTTCCCTGTCCCCCATAACCCGCCCGTCAGGGCCGTCCGTTATCACTTCGGTGCCGTGGACGTTAAACCCCGAACTAACCAAACCATGGGCACATGCGGCCGTGCGTAGGCCTACAGCCCACAGACACACCAACTCTTCACTGAGTGCGACATAGAAAACATAGAGTACTGCCATAGATGGAATCTCAACAGTTAGCGTTAGGATAGTGAAAACTGAATTTGGCACTACCTTGGACTATCAGGGTCGTTCCATTTCCCATACTGACCTGATCTTTACAGACGATCCGAAAGTTGCAGAGGTCAAAATCCAGACGAGAAAGGTGACTGCCAAGCGTGTACAATGCACAGAAAAGCTCAACAGAGAAGAAGCACGCTTAAAGAGGCCCATTACAACACAATTAATAGACAGAAACGCGCTTAAAAGGACAATACAACACAGTGTATTCATAAATTGTGTCATAATCAGTTGTTCTCTTTAAGCGTGTTTCTTTCTTTCTTGGGCTTTTCACTGCGAAAGTCAGCATGAGGGACTCAACGTCTTGCCTCTGCACAACTGGTGTTTTCCGCTCTATCAGGTGAGCGTCCTCAGCGGCAACTCATTTAAACTGTATACTGGTCTGTCGTTTTGGACGTTACGGCTTGAGGCCGTAAGGTCCAAAGTCCCAGGCCAACACACATGACTAATACGTAGGCCGTCTGCTCTTACCCCCACCACCCTCGCACCCAAGCTACAAGAAGCAACAATTCACTGTCTCAGTGCTAATTACGTACGGCAGACGCTAATTCTGTCAGAAGACAACCACTTACAGACTCTTACAGCCAGAAAGGTGGGCGAGTGTGAATTTCGTGATCCTTGAAGATTATCTTAAGGACAGATGCACTTTAGATATTCACCCTTTGGCTGCGGTAGCGCTTTTTGTCCAGGTGATTCCTATCGGAATCACAGCGACAAAAAGCGCTACCGACACTGTATGAGGCAAAGGGAAACTTGTGAACGCGTTGACGCTCTATGTCGATGGCATTGGTATGCAAGATAAATTTTGGCTCGAAGTCGTGTTTTGATGCGGTTGCTTTTTCTCATTTTTAGACGAAATGTGCAATAGCTCAATAGGAAATGGTCATAAGCGCCTTGTGAACAAAACCACGACCACATCGCATACGCCGGCAAACTGGATTAAAAGCCCGGACAAATATGCGATATCGCATGTTTGTTGTAGCTTTTAATCCACTGTTTGCGTCAAAAGAAGCGCAGCAGAGTTTGACCTACTGTGGCCGGGAAATCGTCTCAGTATTGCTGAAGGGACATTTCTCGTCAGTCTGGAAAAGACAAAAACCTGAACAAAGGGTAGTGCCACTATGTTGTTCACCTGGTCCAGCCCGTAGCCCGGCCACAATCTCCACAGCCACAGAGCAAACTCGACGAGCGGATAAAGTCGATTAGCGCTGTCGATACGGTGCCAAACCAACATAAACCACGGCATCACCAATTTGTTCGCGGCCCCGCACATGCATCAAAGTGAAGCATGAAAACCGGTTATTTATGGGGAACGGTAGACTAGAAGGAGGTAATGTTGCAACTTAACTGATAAAGGTGCCGACATGTTGATAGTACATTAATGGCAAGATTCTGGGCATTTGCTGTCAAAACAGAGATGCTGCGATGATGGCTGAAACTGTTTTTTTTTGTTCAGTATTGGCTGCTGTTAACAGATGCATTTTGTAGTTGTTTTCGGTTGTTGCTGATGTTGCTGTTGCTGCTGCTGCTGTTGATGATGCCGATGCTGAAGTTGTTTTTATTGTTGCTGTTGCTCTGGGTCCTGTTGTTGATAACGCTAACTGCTGCTAATGATAAAGAAAAAGGTTATTTATACAGTAAATCTTGACTGACCATGATAGATAAAGAGCAGTCCCACTCAGAGAAGCACCATGATATCTCAAAGTTAGCGCCTGATTAGCTTGGCGCCTTCAGGCGTCAAGCTAATCAGGTGTGACCTGGTACACCCGGCCCTCATAACCCATCTGATGTAATTTTGTTTTTTGCATCACGACTTTGTTTGCAAAAGTGGTGTGTATTATTATTCAGTGGTTTTCCTTCAATGTAAGGTCTCGCAAGGTATTGCTTTCAGCGATGCCTGCGTTAGTCCGACCCCTCCGGCTCACTTCTAGACTACTAGGTATTCAGCATCTGTTCAGGGGACGCAACCGTATCAGCCGCCTCGTGGCTGTGTTCTATAGCGTGGGTTCTTAGAATGGCGATTAGCTTGTGTTTGTGACTAGGCATTCTAAGTTGAATATCTCTTCAATGTCGGTACCGATTGTTTTAAACCAAGATCCATAAGATTCAGCATGATAGTCCCGTTCATTGTCCAATTTATTTCTAGTCCGATCGATTTTGGGTTAAACATTATTTTGGGATTTTGCACCCTTTACATCGACCAGGTCCCTGGAGAAAAGTCCTTTAAAAATTCATAATTAATTCTAGCCGTCTTTAATCGAATTAATGTTTGATACTAGTGAAACTACATTCGTGGCTTGTTCATTAGTAACAAAGCGCAAGGTTCTAGCTCCAGTAGTATCAGAGCTATGGTCAGAAAACCAATCGCAAACTAGCACAAATTTCAGCATTTCCACTCCAACAGTACCGAGTTCTGAAAACGGTCGAGTGGTGCTTTCTTTGCGGCCCGCGCGCGCCCTACATAAAGCCCCGCATGCAGCGTAGCATTCATTCACCTCTGAGCCAGGCACAGACCACTTGTGCCATGTGAACCTTCATTTTGTGCGCGAATTTTGAACTGCATCCCGCTTGCAAGACTGAATATGTGAAGGACTCCTGTGCTGAGTTTTGCCTCTGCACTGCTTTAGTACTTGGTACAATAAACAAATGTCATAGCGACCTCTTTGTTGACTCCTCCGTCACATGCCTCTGTGGCCTGTCAATCAAAATCAATTTCTTGTACCACCACCCGGTTACACAGACACTAACTTTGATTGAAATTTACTATTCATAATAAGCCAAGGACCATCCTGAAAAATGGTTATAATTTCAAATACGCACAACTCCGTCAAATTTTAAGACTTCGGAAATTTTGAATAAGACTGTAGACTAACAAGAATGTATATTACGCGCAGATTATGTACGTCTACATTTATGTTCAAATATTCCAAGACAAAATCTCCAAATTTGACAAAGTTGTGCTCAGTTAAAATCATGACCATTTTTCAGGGTGGTCCTTAATTTGCTTTGTGTAGTACATTATGGCCGATGCATCTACCAACTTGACACCAGCCGGACGGGAAAGAGCCCTCCATCGGCCTACTATTTTTAAAACTGGTGTCAAGCCAATCAAGCGCTACTCTTGGGATACCATGATCGATGAATCCTCCCAAAATGACAATGGCAGTGAAAGAGCTGTGTCAGTATCGGCCTAGAATGGAGGTGTGGTGGCCAGGTGTCTGTGCCACAGAGCGAAAAAGGTCACGCGAGGCGCGGGTGCAAAGATTCACTCAAACGCGGTCTGAAAACTCGCCAGCCACCCTTCACAGTCGAAGCTGGGCCGGGACGGACCACAGATACTGACCTGGGCCTGGACCACAGATACTGATATGGCACCGAAACACAGACATGTTGGCCTGATCCTGTTTAACACTGATTAACCTCCTTGTGCATGCATACTGTAAACAGTACCGGGGGCTGCACTGATGCAGAAGGGGGTTACTCATTCGAGACGTGCCGCCTCCTGATACGCGGCTTAAACCGCGTATCCGGAAGTGGCACGTCTCGAACGAGTTAAAGCCGAAAAGTATCCTAATGCCGGGGACTTCGACAAAATATGTCCTGTTCTGTTCTGTACTGTTTCTCTTGCGCCTTTGCATCTTGCGGGAGCCCATGAAGATGTAGGACTCTTGCAGGTCTAGACACGGCACAAAGGCAGTCTAGAGCTGTAGTAGGTGCAAAACATCACCTCTGTTTACTCCGTGACCTGAGTGACAGGTGGCTAACAAACTGTTGCCTACCTTAGTCATGGCAGGGTCGGAGGGCATGGTAACGGCTGTTTCTTCTTCATGGCAACTGCGGGAAGAGGGCAGGAGAGATGGGGGGGGGGGGGGCGAGTGTGTGTGTGTGTGTGTGTGTGTGTGTGTGTGTGTGTGGGGAGAGAGAGAGAGAGAGAGAGAGAGAGAGAGAGAGAGAGAGAGAGAGAGAGAGAGAGAGAGAGAGAGAGATGGGAATTGTTAGTGTACAGCATGTCTTTAACGACAGAAACGCTACGAGCACTGCCTGAATGACGGACTGGCCAAATAAGCCGGAGTGACACCAATGATAACATGGCAACAGTGTCTTGTTTCTTTTGTCAGACAGTGCATATGCATGAGTGCAGCCATTTGAACGGTTTGACTTGATCCGGCCGCGAACTCCACAAATACTATATGTGAGATCTAATACGTCAACACAAGTTTCAATCAATATTGACGCCATTATCACGAAGAAGAACGGGCGAAAACCATACTTACATCCTGAACAACCTCACAAAGCAAAAGATCCTTGGGGATACGCCCGCCGTTGTTGGCATGCACACGGCTGTGCGCAGGCCAACTACTGCTGACGTCGGCCTAAGACTGACCTTTTGGTTACATGGGCAGAGGAGGCAGGAATGAGAGAAGTGTGGAAACCGAAGAATAGATTCCTCAATCATAGTCATATATACCGCAACTATTCTGCGCCGCAGAAACCGTTGACTTATTTTAACCCATATCATATTGAGGCTAAACGCTTCAAACTGATTTGTACACTGCCATATGCAAGCTACATTATAGTACTTACAGATAAGGATAAAGACCAATGGCTTTAGTTTAAAGGTGGTGCCAGAATAGCTTGGCGCCTAGAGGCGCCAAGCTATTCTGGCACTACCATTGAACTAATTTAGCCACACTTATTTCACACACTGGTGTATTCCGAATGATAAGGCCGGGTTAATGGTACTACTGAGCGACCTTCTCACTCGACGGTGGGGAAACTGCTGACTTGTACATACGCATATCATGGAAGTCAATCCGGATTTTTTTTCAAGGCGAAAGGATTGGTTACCTCATTAACGCTTCATAATGACTTTCGCAAAACTGGATCTGGTTCGCCGTCAAGTGTGAACACCAACTAGCAGCAAGAGGCATAGATCCTCATGAGCCCCCGCAGTTGCGGGGGCGCATGAGGATCTATGCCTGATGCTGATACCACTTTGTATCCGCGTTCCTTCGACGGCTGAGGCTCTTTGGCGTTGACTTAACAAAGAGTTCAGAAATGCAATCCGCGTCCACTGGCCGCAGCGAAGGGCTTAAAAACGTCTATTATAAACACGGTGCAACAGCTATGTAGTATTGTAGCGGCAGGTGGATGGGCTGTCATAGTTCAAGGGCCGTGTCAGACTGGCCCTTCCACACCTCTATCCCTATCTCTTTTATTTCCCAAACTATTTGTAATGACTGAAGTTACGTCTCTAACGAACAACTGACAACAACGAACGACAGCGAAGTCTTGGCGGATAACCACCTTTCACCATAGGCATAGACAACGTAGGCCAGAATTACAACGTGTCTGGACGAAAGCAGTGGGTTAACCCATTCAGCCCTGACTCACTACGGCAGGAGATGGGTCGACCATGATAATTCAAGGGTAGTGCTAAATTAGTTTGGCGCCTGTCGGCGCCAAATTAATCTGGCACTACCCTTGAATTATCATGGTCGATCCATCGCCTGCAACAGGTGCATAGCCGCTAGATGACGCCTCCGAAATTTGGAAAATACGTGCGCCGGGCTGAATGAGCCTCGTTATAACCCGGACAATGAGAAATGTGATATCTCATGTTAGTATACATTTTCAAGCCACTGTTTACGTCAAAAGAAGCGCAGACTTGAGTTACGAAAATCGTATTTTGTCTTTCCTAACACAGGTGGAGAATAACCCAACGAAGAAAGAAGCTTCACGCTTAGAAAAGGCAGTTATAGCACCATTGTATTGCTACCTCATTTACAACACACTTTTGTTCTTCTACTTTGCTTTCACGTCACATCCTTCAGTTGTCACTTCTACACACACCGATTTGATAAGATAAGTAGCGAAGTGTATTTGTGTTTGTTTGTCTTTTGAAAGGGTTTTCACCCGAAATATCAATAAATTGTGCTACAACTGTCTTTCTAAGTGTGCTTCTTTCTTAGTTGGCTTATTCTAATAATAATAATAATAATAATAATAATAATAATAATAATAATAATAATAATAACGGTTATTATATAGGCGCTTTACCTAATTCTGGGGCGGAACCGGTTCAAAGCGCCGCGAACTGAACCCAACACGTGACACACACGTGGCACACACGCACTCACTCTGAAGACAAACACAGTACAAGACAAAGACAGAACATTCACATGGTGCGAAGGGTCAGCTCGGCTACTGGGGTTTCGGAAATTTTGATCGCTTGTCACATTTAACATTTAT
>BTPG01000003.1:159414882-159522382 GCA_036245525.1 Semisulcospira habei
ATGACGCTGACAAAGTTTGCATTGCATTTCAAAGCAGTTTTGTTATTTAAAGCTTATTCCGACAATGCCCATTATCTTCACAAGCCGTTCACACAAAGCACAACTGACAAGATGCGTGCGTCTATTGATAGCAATCCTTATATATCCTCACACCCCTTCCACCCTATTCCACCCAAGATCCCCCACCTATAAATCTATAAATTTAGCAGTAATTGGTGGTGGTGGTGGTGGTGGATGGGTGGGTGGGTAGGAGGGGGAGGGTGGGGGTGGGGTGACCCTCCCCCTCCTACCCACCCACCCATCACCACCACCACCACCACCAATTACTGCTAAATTTATAGATTTCTTCAAACAAAAACGATGCCCTGTACATTCGCTGGAAACACAGCTTGAAGGATGTATGACATCTAGGCACAACCTCGCCAATATTCTTCTACCCTCCCCCTCCCCTCCCCTTAAGAAGACAAGAAAAAAACTTGCTAACTCCATCTCTTGCAAACGGTGTCCATGCCTTGGCAGGAAGCACAAGTGGGATTTGCAGTCGATCTGCAGCGAGATGCAATTACTCTGCGCGGAGTGTTCACATTGATTTTCCATTGCCGCCTCTTATTTTTTCCTCCCTCCGCTGGCATTAGTTGCACCTCCGCTGGGCCAAGGCCAATTGGTGGAACAGCCAGATGGACCAAAAAGGAGGGACGCCAAAAAAAGGGAAATTTGTGCACCAGTAACAAGTTTCTGTAAAGTAATAGTCCGTTGTGTGCCTGTAAGGTAAAAAATCTCAGACCTGCGCCCATCTGTATTGCAAAATACTAAAGTTGTTGACCATAAGTACTCAGTGTCTTAACCCATTTAACCCCACGACCGCATTTCCCAAATTTTGGAGGTATTACCTAACGACTATGTACCACTTGCAGGAGACGGACTGACCATGATAATTAAAGGGTAGTGCCAGATTAGCTTGGCGCCTGAAGGCGCCAAGCTAATCTGGCACAAACCTTGAATTATCAAGGTCAATACAGCTCCTGCTGTAGGGCGCTGGGATTAAATGGATTAATTAGTAATGACCAGAAAAGTAGTGTTATTTTCACGTTTACCAGATCTAGTAGTGTTCTGTGTGAAACTGGCTCTAAATGTCGATCGACCTGCAAATTGTCAGGCACTTCGGTGTCCAAACTGATTAATTTCCGCAAGCAGCTTAAAAGCCCACTACTGCCGTAACTGTTCAAAGAAACACTCCTTCAACAGACGGTTGCCGAAGGCTACTCACCGGTCTAGCCTAGGTTCATTTTGACACAAGACAATCCTGTTTAGAACGCGTCGTCTTTACCCATATAATACTGAGGCTAAAAGCTTCAAATTTGTAAACTGCCATAAGCAAACTACATTATAGTACTTACATATAAGGATATAGACCAATGGCGTTAGTTCAAGGGTAGTGCTGCGCGTCTAAAATGCCGGAGAAGTTCATTAGGTGTGTCGACACGGCACAACAAACACACAGGCTGCTGAATATACCCGCTGAATTTACGTGCTGAATTTAAGCGCAATGGTACTTTAATATGATCCTGGCAAAAAACAAAAAACAAAAAAATGTCTAGGACGCTGAAGCTTGTGAATTCTATTGTCGTGTCATCTGTTTTTGTTTCGAATGGTCTTGTTTCCTAAACTTCTTCTTTCTTCGCCGTTTTAACCCCATCCACTGTCGAGAAAACTGAACACCACCACCAAACTGCAAGAGGTATAGATCCTCATGAGCCCCCGCATTGCGGGGGCTCATGACGATCTATGCCTCTTACTGAAACCGCTTTTGTATCCATGTTTTTTTGACGACTGGTGATGTGCGACGTTCAATTTACCATGATTTCCAAAACAGTTTGCGTCTGCTTTAAGTCTCTTAAAAATCCATGAGATCCTCGATCTAACCCAGTCTCCGTGACACTTGTAAGCAATTATCAAGCCTTGCCAGAGTAAAAGTACAAACAGGAACGGGCAGCCATATAAGTGACAAGAAACCCTTCAAAACCCTTCATTTTCCATTGAAAACACTCCGAAATGTCACGGGTTCAAACTCAGCCGCGGTCCAAATGTGCGGCTCAGATCCTGTTCGATGCCCCGTCTTTGAAATCACCTTCGTGGTGAACAAAAGACGTTAAGTCTTAAACGTTTAAGTGGTAACAAAAAAATATATATTCTCGGAATAACAGGCCTTTAAGTTCGTCTACCTCGGCCGGCCAGTTTTTGTATTTCCGTTACGTTTTAGTTCCATAACAACGGGCTACATAATTCTAGCGCTAAAACCGAAGAAAAGCGTTGGCCAAACATATAATTACTCATATTCTGGGAGAATAACGCTCCCCAGCATCATTGACTCTTCTCGCTTCGACACTTTCACTCGAGAAACCCACGCGTTTCGTAAGAAGCCCCAATTCATCTTTTACACTTCACCGGAATATTCCATTTCGTTTCGCTTCCGCCGTTTTCCCGTTCAGCAACTTGCATCAACCCGACGATTTGCTACGCCTGAGAATGGAGCAAATTACCGTCTGACCCAGCAAGAGGTATAGATTCTCATGAGCCCCTGCGACTGCAGGGGCTCATGAGAATCCATGCCTCTTGCAGATGCATTATTCAGAAGCTTTTGCTTTTTACACAGACCAGAATCAAAATAATTTCTGCATTCTGTGGGCTAGGTTAAAACTGTAAAATGTGACCCGTTGCGCGAGAAAAACTTGAAAAGAAAAGAAAAAAGATTGCTGTCCGTGGTAGAGCAATGGGAAACTCTTCCAACAAGACAAGGCCGGACTTCGTGTGTGTGCCAGCCCATGATCGATGGTGGCCGCGAAAAAGAAAAAAAATCAATGTATGCGAGAGGGGGAGAGAGAAAGAGAGAAAAAAAAAAAAGAATGAAAAAATGACACAGTCCGGACCGTGCAAACAAAACCCAGTCTGCCGAGCGGTTTCTATTCAACTCTGCCGATGCTTACCGATCTAAATAGGGCTTCCAAGAGGCATTGATTATCATAATTACCTGCAGGCTGCGAGGGCTCATGAGGGTCTATGCATCTTTTAAACTGACGGGTTCTTCTTGCTAAATGTGTGCATACGAGCTAGCTCTTTCAGTTTTCGCTCCTTGCTAAAAGCGATTCTATAAAAAAACAGTTGAACGAACACGCGACGACTCTTTGTGCCGGAGGAACACATATGTAAAAATTACCATCTATGAACCATGATCCTCGTGAATCCCTGGAGGCCGCAGTACATGCCGCCATTGCATGAATTTGAAGAACGCAGGAGTTTTTGAATCATCTCTGTCGCTAAACAGCTAGTTGTACAGATAAAATCCCAGACGAGGGACCTAAATACGAGAACAAAAACGAGGTCTGCCCATGCCAGCAAGCGTCACAGATTCTCATGGGCCCCTTCAACCGCAACAGAGAGCAGCTAGCGAAAAGAAGGTTCTCTATATTTAACCCGTTTAACCCCACGGCCGCATTTTCCAAATTTCGGAGGTGCCATCTAAAGACCAAGTACCAACTGCAGGAGATGGATCGACCATGATACTGAATTCAAGGGAAGTGCCGGATTAGCTTGGCGCCAGCAGGCGCCAAGCTAATCTGGCAGTTCCCTTGAATTCTCATAGTCGATCCATCATCTACTGTACAGCGTTGGGGCTAAATGGGTTAAAATATATTTTTTTTACAAACACCTCTTGCCAGCAGAGTCTTTTTAGAAAAAAATATTGCTTTGAATGTCAATAATTTCAAAGACTACTACTCGTTCCTGGCTCTCTTTGTTTTTTTTTTTCCCTGAGGGATGTCATTGCAGCGTTATGTACTTTATGCTATGTATTTCAGTGTTGTGGTCTGGCAGTCTGGTGCCAAATGAAAAGAGTCAGGGGAACTAACTGTTTGTTTGTCCATCGTTGAGTTACGTCTACCACTTTTTTTTTTAATTATTCATAACTATTGGGAAATTCTGGCAAGCTTAGTCGAGACTCAAAACGAAGCGGAACATTGAACGTTACTGGAAATGTATCTACACAGAAGACCATTTCGTCGAGCGAAGATGCGCAGATGCGTACGGAGATGGAATCATGGATGTAAATGCGACGAAGAACTGCCAGCACGAGGCATAGATTCTCATGAACCCATGCAAATGCAGGGGCTCACGAGAATCTATGCCTCTTGCTGTCAGTTCTTTGTCACACTTATATCCATGATTACTTGCAAATAGCCGGCCCTAGTTAATTTCCAATCCAATGGTTATCCTGCAACCGAAACGGAAAACTAGATACGTCCGTACGGTATCATTAGCATTACAGATTGTACGATTGGTCGCTTCGCCCGGCCCAGGAACGAGGATAAGATAAACGGCACAAAAACAGAGAGGTGTGCTGGTCTGTGACTTCGGACACTTACGGCTTAAGCTGTAAGGTCCAAATTCACAGACCGGCACGCAAATGATGCATCACTCAACCAGAGGTAATGGGCTGCAGATGGCTGGGAAACCAGATCAAACCAGATCCAATGGATAGTCCAAGAGGCATTAACCGGATTACTTTGTCTATCTGTTGTGTTTCTATTGATCCTGAAGAAAAAGTCTATCCATCTACGTGTAGGAAGCTTATTCGTCTGCGGCGGTTGTGCTGGCGCGGCCGGTATTGGTACGACGTATCCCGCGCCACGCGCACTGTGCTATATCCATCTCTTTTACAAGGGGGGAGCTGGGTAGCTCAGTTGGTAGAGCGCCGGTTCGATTCTTGTCCGAAAGGTCGTGGGTTTGAACCCGGCTGGGGTCAAAATTTGTTCAGACCTCTTTTCGGTGCCCCGTCTTTGAAATCACCTTCGTGGTGGATAAAAGACGTTAAGCCCTAAACGTTTAACGTTTTTCTTTTACGAGGTGGAGTAGCTGGGTAGCTCAGGCGGTACAGCGTTCGACTCTCGTCCGAAAGGTCGCGGGTTCGAATCCAGCTTGGGTCAAAATGTATTCAGACCCTATTCGGTTCCCCGTCTTTGAAATCACTTCGTGGTCTGTGGACAGAAGACTTTTAAACCCTAAGCGTTTTAACGTTCAACGTTATCAAGATGGTCATGGCGAAGGAGACTAAAAACATGAGCTGTAAAGCCTGCTGTTTGTCTTTGTTGCAAAGTCCAAGTAATATATATTGACGAACAAAAGAAATTCGACATTTTTTCCCCAAAAATGTCGCATTTATTTATATACGCATACAGGTGCAGTTTGGCAATTGTAACCGAAAGCGTCATACTCAAAGAAAGATAGCACAACGTGTTAGAAAAAACAAGAAGCACCATCCAACGTAGAGTTAACCTTTTGGCTGTCGGTAGCGCTTTTATGGGGATTCCTGCGACTAAAAGCGCTACCGACATCCAACAGGTTAAAAAGGTAATGCGTCCGTAAAGGAGACAACTCACCGTCAAAGAACAAAGATCATAATTTAATTTATTGAAAAGACACATGGAAAAAAAGTGTTTGACAGTCGTCCCATTTCCCTTGAAGATCGACTACTATCGTTTGGTTCATTAACTCATTCTACCCCAACACCGAAATCCTTAAATTTTGCCGTTGTCCTCTGAAGACTGCATTGCAGTGCAGGACACAGATCGACCATGATAGTTCAAGGGTGATGTCAGAATAGCTTGGCGCCTAAAGGCGCCAAGCTATTCTGGCATCACCCTTGAACTATCATGGTCGAACCTTATGTTCCTCTGGTGTGTCTGGGGTAGAATGAGTTAAGCTTAAATTTCAACAAAATTTAACAAACTACAACATCCCATCCCCCGTGCGCAAAGGTCCTTAGGCGGCGTCGGTTGCAGTTGGTCCGCGCACAGCAGTGACGGGCACACCAGGCCTGACATCCGCCCGAGAGTCTTTAGCGCACTGGTTCCTGCTCTGTTCCCAGCAAAAATTCCCTCAACGCAAAAACATCATGTCCCCGGGTATGGCTGTCAATTCTCCTCCTTCCAACACCCCGCCCCCCCCCCCCCCCCTCCCCTTTATCTCTCCCCTCCCCTTTATCCCTGCCCCCCCCCCCCCCGCCCCCCTAGAAAAGGTCAGTGTCTGTATCCATGTAATTTGGCCCGAAGAAGTCACGAACGTGATCGTAGTCTTTGGGCTGAACGAGAGAGTCACGTCATTTAAGTCCTCAAGCCCTATCCACTGTGAAATTTGCAATCCCGTCTAATCCTTCAGCCAAGATGGATCGTGGATCAATTCAGACTGAAGTGGAAGAGACCAGGAGCAAAATTTCATCTATCTGCAAGAGGCATAGATCCTTATGGGCCCCTGCAGCCGTAGGGGCTTATAAGGATCTATACCTCTTGCCAATACGGCTCTAATTACCCTTCAAGGGATACAATAAATAAGGCGTGTTGAATTGAATTTCAGACGCACAATTTGTGATCGCTGGCTGCGATAGGGTTGAATGTACCTTCGCTGGACAGAGGTGGTTATGGTTACTTTAGACTGTGGGCACACTAAGGACTCGGCAACAAACAAACAAAAAAATCATCTGAAGGCAGCATATCTACTCATAATCCCCCGCGTTTGTAGCCGTTCATCAGGATCGCATCTACGCCATTCGTTCCACTTACCGTCGGAGTTTGTCTGATACAGAGACGGTAACGGAAGCTTCTGGACCGGCAAGCTCGAGACGGAACAATCTGGCCAGCCCGAGTCACGAGTCACGACGGGAGAGAATCGTGCACGCCGTAGGCGCAAGGTTGACTGTTGAGCCTTAGGCTGTAGGTAGGTTAACCCTTATCATTCGGAATACACCAGTGTGTGAAATAAGTTTGACTAAAATAGTTCGAGGGTAGTGCCAGAATAGCTTGGCGCCCCTAGGCGCCAAGCTATTCTGGCACCACCCTTGAACTAAAGCCATTGGTTTGTATCCTTATCTGTACGTACTCTAATGCAGCTTGCATATTATGTCAGTGTACAAATTTGAAGCTTTTAACCTCAGTATGATATGGGTTAAATAAAAACAGAACCTGACAGGAATATTGTGCAGTAAATGATACTGTGATTTTCATGGTCCATCTTGAAAGGACAAACAACTACTAATTTTCGACTGCACAGCAAGCACCTCCTCCCAAACACACACTACTGCCAATGGACGCAGATCGTGTTTTTGAAATCCTTGTCAATTCAACGTCAAGGAGCCCCAGCCGTCAACGGAACATGGACTGACACAAAGTTGTTTCACCAGGAAGCATAGATCCTTAACGTCAAAGATCTCCAGCTGTCAAAGAAAACTGGACATAAAGTAGGGTCAGCATGAGGCACAGATTCTCATGGGCCCGCGCAAATGAGGGGGCCCATGAGGATCTATGTCTCTTGCAGTTGGAGTGTGTACACTTTTTTTTATGGAACAATGCTCTTTAAGGTCAAAGATCTACTGCTGTCAAAGAACACTAGACACAAAGTGGGGTCGGCAAGAGGCATAGATTCTCATGAGCCCCCGCAGCTGCGGGGGTTCATGAGGATCTATGCTTCTTGCAGATGGATTATGTTCACTTTTTATGGAACACTGAACGGGTAGGGGATGGAGTTTCCATGGAGGCTGCGAGGTATCATAGTTTTTTACGATCTCATCCGATTCGCAACGAAAGCCTGTTCACGACAAACAATCCGGAATCCAGTCATGTGTATGTAGCCTATAATTGAAACAATGCGCACCAGCGTAAACGGCCCATGTATATATGTTATTAATGGTTGCCATCTTTTATTCAATTTCCGTGCTGATGACGCGCGGATGGCAAAAACATCTGCTGTCATGGGTAGTTCCAGTTTCAATTTGTGACGCACAACAACCTGCATTACGCACACACAAACTTGAAAGTACAGAGCAACTCGAAAGTTCGTGTGTATATGCCGCAGACATATCCCGGAAACCTAATAATCAACATGGATAACATAACAGAATGACTGTTCCAGTCTGTCAGTTTCAGCCGAAAGTGTCTGGAAATGAATGAGGACTCTAAAACACTGTTAACTTAAGCAAAGTAATAAGGTTTACTAATGTTTTGTTGTTGCTGTAGTTGTTGTTGTTGTTGCAGTTGTAGTTGTTGTTTATGTAGTTGCTGTTGTTGTCCCGTCCTGTGCTGATCAGGATTACTTCTCTCTTCTTCTTCATTTTTATTTATTTATTTATTTATTTTTATTTATTTATTTATTTATTTATTTATTTATTTATTTATTTATTTATTTATTTATTTATTTATTTATTTATTTATTTATTTATTTATTTTGGGGGGGACTTACTTACTTACGCCTGTCACCCCTACCCGGGTATAGGCCGTCGACGAGAGACCTCCAGCAACTCCTGTCCTGTGCTTCTCCTTCGATTCTACTCCAGGTGGTTCCCAGTTTCTTGATGTCTGCTTGGAGGTCTCGACGCCAGGAGTTTCTCAGCCTACCTCTTTTCCTCTTTCCCTGGGGGTTCCATGACAATGCCTGCCTAGTGATACTGGAAGCTGGCTTTCTCAGACTGTGACCAATCCATCCCCATCTTCTTCGCCCAATTTCATTCTCTGCTGTTATCTGCTCTGTTCTCTCCCAGAGTCTGACGTTGCTGATCTTCTCTGGCCAGTGGATTTTCAAAATTCTTCTAAGGCAACTGTTCATGAAGGTCTGTACTCTGTTGACTGTGGTTTTTGTCAGTCTCCAAGTCTCTGCTCCATATAGGAGAACTGCTTTTACATTGGAGTTGAAAATCCGGACTTTGGTGTGTTGTGACAGCTCTCTGGAGCTCCACACTTTTTTCAACTGGAGAAAGGCTGCTCTGGCTTTACCGATTCGTGCTCTGACATCTTCATCAGTGCCGCCTTTTTTGTCTATGATGCTCCCGAGATAGGTGAAGGACTCCACCTCCTCCAACGGGGTGCCAGCAAGCAAGACTGGTTCTTCCCTGGTTGCGTTCAGCCTCATTGTCTTTGTTTTCTGTTTGTGAATGGTGAGGCCCACTTGGGACGAGATGTCAGCAAGCCTCGTGGTCTTGTCCTGCATTTGTTGATGAGTGTGGGACAGTAATGCCAAGTCGTCTGCAAAATCGAGGTCGTCAAGCTGTGTCCACAGTGTCCACTGTATTCCACTTTGTCTGTGCTCTGTGGTCATCTTCATGACCCAGTCTATGGCCAGTAGGAAGAGGAACGGAGACAGCAGACACCCCTGCCTGACACCGGTTCTGACCTGGAGCTCCCTGGTGAACTTCCCTTCGTGGATCACGCGACATGTCATGCCATCGTAGCTGCTCTTGATCAGGCGGACGAGCTTTGTGGGTACACAGTAGTGTCGTAGGAGTTTCCACAGAGTCTCTCGGTCCACACTGTCAAATGCTTTCTCATAATCCACAAAGTTGACGTACAGCGGGGAGCTCCACTCCAGAGACTGTTCCACGATGATGCGGAGAGTGGCGATCTGGTCTGTACATGATCGGTTCTTCCTGAATCCTGCTTGCTGGTCCCTCAGCTGGGGGTCAACGGAGCTCTTCATTCTCTCCAGGATGATCCTGTTGAAGACCTTTCCTGGTACTGACAGCAAGGTTTATTCCTCTGTAGTTGGAACACTTGCTGAGATCGCCTTTCTTGGGAAGCTTGATTAGGTACCCCTCCTTCCAGTCAGCCGGCATCACCTCCTCTTCCCAGATCTTTCCAAACAGTGGGTACAGCATCTCCACTGTTGTCTCTAGGTCTGCTTTCAGAGACTCCGCTGGGATGCCATCTGGGCCTGCTGCTTTGCCGTTCTTCAAGAATGCCACTGCTGTTCTGATCTCTTCCCGGCTGGGTCTGTCACAGCTGATGGGTAGGTCGGTCTCTGCCGGCTGGATGTCTGGGGGGGGGGGGGGGGGGGTCGGGTGGGCTAGGTCTGTTCAGTAACTCTTCAAAATACTCGGCCCATCTGTCGAGTTGGTCTGCTCTGTCTGCAATAGGCTTGCCTTCTTTGTCTTTTACTGGTCTTTCTGTACTTGCCTGACAATCTTCTGGTAATGTCGTAGAGCTGTTTCATGTTGCCGCTGCCTGCTGCCTTTTCTGCCTCTGCTGCCAGGCTGTCTGTGTAGGCCCTCTTGTCTGCCCTGATACTACTCTTCACCTCGCGGTTGGCTTCCGAGTATTCCCCCTGTGCCCTTACTTTGGCTGCTCTCGTGCGACTATTGTTGACAGCTGCTTTCTTCTGCTTCCTCACTTCTATCTTCTTCAAGGTCTGTGCCGACAGCCAGTCCTTGTGGTGGTGTTTCCTGAACCCTACAGTGTCTTTGCAGGGTGAGTTCAGCGCCTCTCTAACTGCCTTCCACTGCTGCTCTGTGGTGACCGCCTCCTCTTCATTTACTAGCTCCTGTAGCGCTTGAAACCGGTTGGACAGCACCAGTTTGAACTCTTCTATAACTCCAGTTTCTCTCAGGAGGCCTACATTATAGCGCTGTCTTCTTGTTGTCTCTGTGCGGCTTTTCTTTAGCTTGAGCTTCATTCTTAAGGTAAGCAGATGGTGGTCGGAGGCGACATCTGCTCCCCTCCTCACTCGAACATCTTGAAGGGATCTTCTAAATTTCTTGCTAATGCAGATATGGTCTATTTGGTTCTCTGTTGTATGGTGAGGTGAGACACAAGTTGCTTTGTGTATTCTTCTGTGTGGGAAGATGCTGCCTCCAATGACAAGTCGATTTAGAGCACAAAAGTCTACAAACCTCTCCCCGTTCTCACTCATCTCCGAGCCTAGTCCCTGTCTCCCCATCACCTCTCCGTATCCGGTGTTGTCCTCCCCTATTTTGGCATTAAAATCGCCCATGACGATGGTTATGTCTCGCTCCGCACATTTGTCCAAGGCACTCTGGAGTCGGTCGTAGAACTCTTGTTTCTCTTCCTCGTCACTGTCATTAGTGGGCGCATAACACTGGATGACGTTCAGCTTGAGCTTTTTCTTGGTTCTAAAGGCTGCTGTGATAATTCTTGGCCCAAGAGGTTCCCAGCCCATCAGCGCTCTCTGTGCCACTGGTGACAGCATGAATGCTACACCTTCTGTATGGGGGGCATTCTCCTCTTCATGACCTGAATACAGAATCATCTCCCCACTTAACAGCCTTTTCTGGCCAGACTGCGTCCATCTGGCTTCACTGATACCTAGCAGGGAAAGGTTGTACTTTTGCATTTCCGCTGCTATCTGGGCGGCCTTGCCGCTCTGGTACATGGTCTTGACGTTCCATGTGCCCATGGTTGTATCCCTGGATAGAGAGAGGCGGTTCGGTCCTGTGGCTTCCGAAGACTTCCGGCTTTCACCACAGGACGTCATAAGTCTTCTGGTAGAAGAACCTTCCTCCTCCAGGAAAGGAAGTACTGTTAGTCTTTTCGTTGGCGTTTTTGTAGCTATTTCCCTTTTTGCAGGGTGGGGAAGCTACCCCCACGCCCAAGCCCCTTACTAGGAGGACCAGGGATTTTCTGTCGGGGTCACCTTCCCTTAGACCATGTTGGTTCACGGCACCTTATTTCATTCGGTGCACCCCTCGCACGAGGGACCCCCTATCCACCACCCAGGGAACGCGCCTCAACGCCATATGGTCCCAGCGCGAGGGGGGGGGGGGGAGGGGGAGTCAAATTGATCAAGTTTTTTTCCTTGTTGGTTACGTAAAGTGATCAGGTTCGCTTTTTCTCTCGCTTTTTATGAACTTGCTGATTCTATTATGTAAATGGGGAGCACAAGATAAAGTCGCGAAAATTCTATTTTACAGAGTAAATTGGGTGCGAGCCCCAACGGCTAAAACTCTTTGGACTCCGTGTGAAATTGGCGTCAGCCCCACGGACTTCTTCATCTTTTGGATCAAGATGTAAGTAACAGGAATTCATTTCCACGCAGAAGAGGCAAAGGCTGACAACAAAAAGTCAAAATCAAAATCTTCCCTTCACAAGAGGCATAGATTCTCATGAGCCCCTGCGACTGCAGTTGCTTATGAGAATCTATGCCTCTTGCCCGTGGGTCTCTGCTTTATTGTTACACTCAGAATGAAATACCATATGTACTCCTCTTCATTTATTGACACATGCTTAGCGCTGGAGAAGGTTTTTCAAAACATTCACGTGTCCTGTACTGACACTGACATCATGTAAGGGCTCATGAGAATCGATGTCTCTTACAAGTGGAAGAAGGTTAGCTATGAGACTGAACACCTGTAAATTGGCCGGGAGGATAAAATTGAGAACGGGAGAACAGGCGGGAGGGGGGAGCGGGGGGGGGGGGAGGGATATGTTGTGACAGCATCAAAAACGGTCGGGACAGACTTGTGAACAAGACAAATTGTGTCTTTTTTTTTTCTTCTGTTAAATTGTCCACCCTGACCTAAACCAAATAAAATCAGACTTTTCCCATTTACTGATGTGTCAGCTGCCGGTGACAGATCATGACAGCCCCAGAGGAGTGCGTAACTAAGTGTTACGTAGAGTGCTAGGGCAGATGAAGACCGAGAGACCAGTCAGTCCGTCTCTCGATCCAGCTGATGATCACAGTGACCATCTGACAAAATGTCATTAGTGCAGAAACAAAAACTAACTTGACCAAGAAAATTGGAATCAGGCACTACTATTCCGATAAACTCATCTTCCGCAGGCTTGTAGCGTTAAGCCTCATGACTCAGAAGGTGAAAATAAACATAAACGTCACTGTTAAGTCCCTCGATCACTCAAACGCATCTGTAAGAGACATAGATTCTCATGAGCCTCTGGATTCGCAGGGGCTCATGAGAATTTAAGTCTCTTGCTACAGACTAGTCCCGCTCACAACCTCAAACTGCGGTCATATTTGGGGATAACTGGACAAGTGTGATGAGACAGTCCCCAAGCAATACCAGCAGACGCGACGTGATCGAGTTGAGGCGACGAAGATATTGCCAAAAGACGACAAGATGCTCTGCCCCTAGGGGGTGGGGGTTCTCGCGCCAAAAGAAGACAGAAAAAGTCGCCCCTTTGCACGCGAAGCCAGCGCCACCGTGCTGGAAGTGGGGGAAAAAATGACAGCAGCTGGAAAGACTAAAGTGGATAAAACAAAACCCTGAGTGGATAAAAGAAAAGCAAGATCTGTGGGGAAGGAAATCTATACGTTTTCCAGAGATCCAAAGACCGTCCAATCTGCTTTGCATGGGAACGTAGTAGCTGTTATGGCGTGCCTGCACGACAGAATGCAAATTTTGTCCTTTACAACCATTTGTCGGATGATCGTTTTAGGGGTCCCGTTCGTCTGAGGACCACAGCTATACATGACTAAATCAGGAAGAAAGAAGCAGAGGTCCTCTGGAACACCCACTGGGCGGCAGGGCGTCATAACCATATCTGCCTTGTGCAGATACAAATGGTTCGCTATTCTGGTTGTGGATTCACACAGAAAACCACAGACTGAGCCTCCTCTAGACGAGACAAAGACTGAACGTGGATTATCCAACCTTTCCAGCAAGAGGAAAAGATCTCCACGAGCCCCTGCAGGATGCAGGGGCTCGTGGGGATCTATTCCTCTTGCAGATCTTGGGAGGCGACTGTTAGACTGTCCCCATGCAGTTGGCGTGCTGGAGACAGTAGGAGGTACCCACACTGCGCAATGACCGACAAAAAGTTTGGCCCGTTTATAGGGCCCGGGAGAGATCTATGCGATTTCACCATATCTCTCTCCAGCTCAAGCGGCAGATGGATCGACCATAACTACTCAAGATCACATTAGACATCAGCAGAACTTGATGAGCTTGACGAGCAGATTAGGCACTACTCCTGGGCCACACGTATCGCGCAAAAACTATATTTATGATAGTCACAACTCGTTTACTGCCAATGGACCTAGATCGTGTTATTGAAATCATTCTGAAGTCAACGTTAAAGATCCTCAGCCGTCAAAGAAATATGGGTACAAAGTGGTTTCGGAAATAGGCATAGATCCTGCTGAGCCCATGAGGATCTATACCACTTGCAGTTGGGTGCTGTTGAATTTTTCTTGGCGGTAAAGGTGTTTTATTACCTATGCATAACTTGGCGTATCTTGAGATGTCTAAAACAGATTATTTCCCAAACTATTGTGCTTGATATTCAATCATATTTTCCAAGTAAACAATGATTACTCTACTGGAACTGTGGCATGTTTGCCTGGTAAACTAAGCGTGTGCTTCACTAATACACGCTCATCGCAAGATGCCAAGGAATCCTGGAAGGGAATGTGGCATTACTCCAGACAGAGAGACCAATCTCATACAACGTTGTTCTGTCCGGTGACGGTGACTGATGATATAGTGCTTAGTCAACAGGGTTTGAGTGAATTACAGAAATGTTCTTTACCTCGTATGTTATTTGGTGGAGCCGGAATGCTCAAACCACGAGAGCCCTATTGCCTATGCAATTCATACCACGTGCCTCTTCTGCTTACTATTTTTGTGGGCTGAAATGTGACCGAAACAGCCTTCAAAGTGGTTTGATTCCGCGGCATCCTTGAACTAAAATGGTTGATCTGTTTCCAATTCTCCAATGCCATTTTTTTTTTTATCCTTTCATTAATTCACCTTTTGTGTTTTTTTTCTGTAATTTTTCTTCCTCTTCTTCTTCTTCTTTTTATTATTTTTATTACTGTTATTATTTGCATTCTATGTTTATTTTCCTGTTATGTTGTTTTGTTTCCAGGACAGGCATTGAGTTGCCTAATAGCTTTATCCTGAATAAAAAGATTCATCATCATCATCATCATCCTAATCTGTAATGTAACCTTCATAGGACAAAAAGCATTTTTGTACAAATCAGCCTCAGGATGTAATGGGTTAATGTAGCGTCAGACAAACCTTAGCCTAAGGAACATGGATACAAAGCGTGGTCAACGAGAGACATAGATCTGCACGAGCCACCGCGCCTGCCGGGGCTTATGAGCATCTACATCTCTTGCAGTTGGATTGGGTTCATTTTTTCAAGGCAGTGATCGAAGGCGACAGAAACAATGTTTGTGATGCTGTACTTTACGCAGTTTCAACTTTTCTGTTATGATATTGTACTTTCTGCAATTGCAACCCTTTTCATTCCATACACTACTGCTTGAAATTAATTTGACTTATAGTTCAATGGTGGTGCAAGATAACCATTTTAGTTGAAGGGAGGTGCCAGAATAGCTTGGCGCCTCAGGCGCCAAGCTATTCTGGCACCTCCCTTCAACTAAAATGGTTTATCTACCTCCTAATCTGTAACGTAGCCTTCATAGAACAATAAGCACATTTTAACAAATCGGCTTCAGGATGTAATGGGATAACATGTACAGCCCGGTTTCTTTTTGATGGTTTTTTCAGTGTCTTGTACTGTGTCTGTCTGTGAAGAAAACATGATGGGTGTTGTTTTGTAATTTTGGACCTTACGACTTCCAACCCGCGACGTGACACCCGCCTGACAGACAAAACAGAACACATATGTCTGGTCCATTGTAAAGAATTGTAAAGCGGGACATAATACATACAGAATTCCACGAATAGGCCTCTACGAATCGATAACCACCTACCCAGTTAGCAATAGACCCGCGGGCCAGCGTCGACCGCTGTTGGCCCGCGCACGGCCGTGCGCGGGCCAACTACCGCCGACGCCGGCCCGCGGGTTTCTTGCCTAAGACCCGCTGGCGTAGTCTACTCAATTCGACCGCTGCCTGCGTAAGAACCGCCGGCAGGAAACAAAATATGGGTATTCGGTAAGTTGTGCCAATTCCCTGACTTCTGCAGTCTTAATCAGACTCCCTTCATTTGCAAGAGACATCTGTTAGCTTAATTTGGATCACTTTTCCGTATTGCGCATCCTTAATTCATTCAAGACGTGCCGCCTCCGAATACGCGGCTTAAGCGTAAGCCGCGTATCCGGAGGCGGCACGTCTCGAATGAGTTAATCAAGCCCCTATAGCCCCTTTAATCTGCGAGTAGCATATGTACCTTACTATATATCAGATTAGCTCCAAGGGACGTAATTTTTCATTCAATTCTGAGAATGTGCTAATGCCATGGAATTCCAGGCTGGTAAGCTTGCATTGTGTCATCAGGAAATCAGCTGCCCTTTTTGTGACTGCATCGCTCACTAGATCTATAAAGAGAGAGAAGTGGGAGAGAAGGAGTGACAGACCTATCATTTTGAGCCTTCCACTGAACACCTACTACATAAAGCAGTAGGGACTACCCCCAGCCGCCCTGCAATCCGCTGGAGAATATCCAGTCTTCCCCCCGAGGGATATATATATCGGTTCTCTGCAACTGAAAAAAAAATGCTATGTGAAAATTGTTTTTCTTTACGTTTCAGAAAGCAGTGGCACAGGAACCGGGGGTCGGAGGCACAAAAACTCGCAACCCTTCCCACCCCCACACACACACCCTCACCGCACCCACCCCCTCCCAATATATTTGGGAAACATACTTTTGAGAGAACAAAATATTTAAGGCGAAAACTATTTTTGAGAGAAAACAATTGTTTAGGCGAAAAAAGAACATGAAGAATTACAGTTTGGTGAAAACAATATTGGAGAGAAAAAAGTACCGTAAGATTTTGATGTTTGAAATTTACAAGGCGAGAATGTTGCTTGACTTCGACCACCCCTTCCCCTCTCTCTCTCTCCACACACACACACACACACACACACACACACACACACACACACACACACACACACACACACACACACACACACACACACACACACACACAAACACACACAAACAAACAAACAAACACACACACACAAGTACACACACACACACACAAACGAACAAATACACACACATAAACACAAACACACAAACACACGCACACACACAGTTGTGTGTGTCTGGCAAGCAGGGCTATTCTAATGAAAACTATTTCCTACGCCACTGGGAAAGTTTTTCTTTAGTTTGTTATTTGCGTCAATGTCCAATATACTTCTGACGACTTCAGGAGATCTTACCGTGTGCAAGCCGAGACACATACATACATACATACATAGTCCCAACATACCTCACCGGACTAGCTTCTTCCAGCAGCAAGAAAAGGCATTGATTCTCACGAGCCCTTACAGGTCCATACGCCTTGAAATAATTACCGCTTTGTTTCCTCCAATTCCAACCAACGTCAGAGGCCAACAACGAGGCCAAACAGCTAAATATACACTTTTTGTTAAGTAGCATCAATTTTCAGCATAAAGGGTTGGGTCGGGTTTGCGATGCACAGCCCCAACCAGGTCCAAGAGGCATAGATTTTCATGATCCCCTGCGGACGCAGGGGCTCACGAGAATCTATGCCACTTGCCAGCATTGACAAGCCCCCATTTACCTCTTCGGACTGAGGGAATAGATCGTACTAATTCTTCCCCTCAACAGCCAATTCCTCATGGGATAACGGAATCAAGTTTGTTGCCACTAATTCTAGTCACTGTCAGAAACATAACAGGACAGGAAAAAAAAAAAAAAAAAAAAAACTTTCGCTGATTTTTCCATTGATAATGCCGTCATCAGTCAAACATAAACCTAGCCAACTATACCTAAAAACAGAACAAATAATTGACAGGTTACAGGGTGACGTCATACTCGTAACAAGTTGGTACGACAAACCATAGCGGCGCTGTAACGATCCAGCCTTACGTACAGTTAACCCTTTGCGTGTCGGTAGCGGTTTTTGTCACGATGATTCCTATAGGGGTTCTTCTTCTTCTTCTTCTTCTCGAACGCCGTCACACTTGGAGTTTGGCTCTCAAAATGAAATCTGTGGTCTTCTGTAGCGCCTCCACAGGCCCGTACAGTTTCTCTTGTAGAGTGGCGGGCTTCGGCCATATCTCCTCCCTCAGCGGCTGGTGGTTCCCACAGTCCTGGAGGATGTGCTCTGTGGTCTGCTCTGCTTCTCCACAAGGGCACAGGGGAGATGGCACGAGGTCAACTGGAAGCGTCTCATCATCATCATCATCATCAGTCCCTTGCCCGAACTGGGCGTTGGGGGGACTGAAAGGCAGCAGCAACAGACAGTGCTCTCCACTGAGTTCTATTTTGGGCGGTGGCAAGCAAGTCTGACATCTCGAGTTCGGTCCATTCTTTTATGTTTGCGACCCAACTCTTTCTCTGACGACCTCGCCGGCGACTTCATTCGAGAGTGCCTTGGAGGATAGTCTTGGACAAGGTGTTGTGTCGGGTCACGTGGCCAAACCAAGCAAGCTTGCGCCGTTTCACGGTTGCCAGAAGGGGTTCATGTGGGCCCACCAGGGAAGTGACGATGCTCCGTACATATTCGTTGGTCTTGTGCTCGCGGTACGAGATGCGGAGCAACTTCCTCAGGCACTTGTTCTCAAAGGCCTGGATTTTCTTTTCTAAGTCTGCAAGCAGTGTCCAAGTCTCACAGCCGTAGAGTAGAATAGACACTATGAGGGACTTGTAAAGCCTGTACTTGATGGTGAAGCTGATGGAGTTACTTCGCCATATCCTGTCCAGCCTGGCCATTGCGGATGTTGCTGTACCTATCCTGATACGGATCTCTGCTATGCAACTACCGTCTTTGGACAGGGTGGCTCCCAAGTACTTGAAGCTATTGACCTCTTCTAGCTTTTGGCCATTCATGTGAATGTTGCTGCTGCTGTCGCTTGTGGTGTTGATCATCACTTTGCTTTTATCCGTACTGATCTCCATGCCATAAGACCCTGCGCTACTTGAAAGTTTGTCTGTCAGGTTTTGGAGCTCACTATTGCTGCCTGCCATGAGGTCAATGTCGTCTGCGAATCGAAGATTGCACAGGGATCTGCCACCAATAGAGATTGAAGTATGGTGGTCGTGGAGGGTTTCCTGCATGATCTTCTCCAGGAATATGTTGAAAAGGACAGGAGAGAGCAGGCATCCTTGACGGACACCGATCGTCGTCCTGAAGAACTCGCCTGACTGATTGTTAAGTAGAACCGCGCTGCAGGCGTTCTTGTAAATCGCTTCTATCATTTGGATCAGTCCCTCCTCTATGTTGAACGATCTCATGACTTGCCAGAGTCCGTCGTGCCAGACGCGATCAAATGCTTTCCTGAAATCAATGAAGTTGTGGTAGAGTTCGCGCTGATGCTGCAGATGTTTCTCGATCAGGACGCGGCAGTTGAAAATCTGCTCTACAGTGCTTCTTCCAACTCTGAAGCCAGCCTGTTCTTCTGCCAGCAGTTCCTCGGCGAAAGTTTTGAGGCGGTTGAGAATGATTCTAAGCATTACTTTGCTAGGGTGACTTATCAGACTGATAGTTCTGTAGTTCTGGCACTGTTTCAGGTTTCCTTTCTTGGGGAGCGGGATCACTAGAGACTGTGTCCATTCTACTGGCCATTTCTTTTGCTCCCAGATCTTTTGACAGAGTGTAGTGAGGACCTTCGTTGTTACTTCTCCTCCATGTTTCAACAGTTCAGCAGGTACGTTGTCTACACCTGGAGACTTTCCTCCCTTCAGGCCGCGTACGGCTGCTTCCACCTCTTCAGCTAACACTGGCAGGTCTTCAGCCTTCCTGGCCCCAGCCTGGTTGTTTTGGAGGATGCTGGTGTCTGGCTCAGCCTTGTAGTTATACAAGTCTCGGCAGTACTCAGTCCATCTGTTTAGTACAGCAGTGTTTTCCGTAAGGAGTTGGCCGCTGCTGTCTTCGATGACTGTGGCTGTTCGCTGTTGAGTCTTGGTGAGGGTCCTTAGCGTTTCATAAGCCTTCTTGCTGTTGCCGTTTGCCATGCCCTCTTCCACGCTACAACACTGGTCTTCAATCCAATCTTCTTTGGCTTCTTTCATCCTCTTCCTGATCTTCTTGTTGACAAGTCTGTACTTGTTTGCTGATGTGAGGTCTTGGCCTCTCTTTTTCTTCCAGGCTCTCCTCTCATCACAGAGATCGAGGATGTCATCGGTGACCCAGGGCTGTTTGCGCTTCCTCTGCTTCCCCAGCACTTCTTCTGCTGTAGAAAGTAACACCTCTTTTATATTTCCAGCAAGGGTGTCTACGTCGCAGTCCAAAGTAGCCAAGGCTGCAAATCTGCCTCCCACCTGGGCTTGGAAGAGCTCTTCTACTTCCGGGTCTTTTAGCTTCTGGAGGTCGAATCTGATGCGAGGGTTCTTGCTATCTCGTTTCAATGCCAGCTTCAACTTGAGGCTAGTAAGGACGAGGTTGTGGTCGCTGCCAAATATCAGCGCCAGGAAAGGACCTCGTTTGTGCTTTGTTAACGCTGGATTTGAATCGTCGAGGCAGCAAGATGAAGTCAATCTGGTTATGGACCAGGCCTCCTGGCGATTGCCATGTCACTGTTCTTGACTTCTTGTGTGGATGGAGGGTATTAGCAACGGTGAGACGGTGACTCTCTGCGAACTCTAAAAGTCGCAGGCCTCTGTCATTTGTTTCTCCAAGGCCAAACTTGCCAGCTGTTCCTGCCCATTGTTGGTAGGCGTCAGGGCCGATCTTTGCATTCCAGTCACCGAGGACAGTCAGAATGTCTTTCTTAGGTGTTTTCTTGATGATGATGTCCAGTTGTTCGTAAAATTCTTCTAATTCTTCATCATCATGGTCTGCTGTTGGAGCGTATACTTGTATGATAGTGATGTTGTGCGGTCGGGCGGAGATGCGGATGGAGATTAGTCTGCTTGACACGGGGGTGCAGCTGATGACAGTTCCAACCACCTCTTTCCTTACGATGAAAGCTACGCCATGTTCGTGCTTGGTTTCTTTTCCGCTGAACCAGATTTTATGGCCTTCATCTGTTGTTGTTTCTCCGAAGCCTGTCCATCGAACTTCTGCAAGTCCTACAATGTCCCAGCGATAGCGCTTCAACTCGTGGGTGAGTTCCTTCACTTTGCCGCACTGGTAGAGTCGGTTGTGCCCAGTCCTCAGACGAAAGATGGTCACCTGCTCTTGTCTGGACAGCTGATGGTAACTGTCTATGGGCCGTTGTGGTGGTCTGTACACAGACTTAATGATGGTCTTCATCTCTGTAAAGCTGACTCCATTTTCATCTTGTTCTTTCTCTGCGCCCGCTTTTGCCATTCTGTCAGCTTCTTCATTGCCGTAGATGCCACAGTGTGAAGGGATCCACTGCAGCACCAGTCTGGTGCACTTGATGTTTTGCAGTGCCTCTTGTAGACGTGGCAGTTTGCTTGCTGTTGCTGCCTCAAGGACAGACATGGCATCAGTAAGGAACCTATAGGGGTTAACACTGTGAGCCTAATGACCCGCGTCATATCAAACAAACGCGAGTGTAAGGTTACGAAACAAAACGAAAGCCGAAGAAACAATAACTGAGAGACGGGTGTGCCCTATAACGGTGATGCTCGATTAGCGTGTTTTTTTTTTTTCGGTTTTTGTGATTGCTGATTGCAATTTTTCATCCTCGTGATCCGTAAAAAAATGAGTTCCTCGTGATACACAATTCTCGTGATTGGCGTGAAAACTATGGTTATTTCGTGAAACGTGAAAAGTCTGTTGCCACAATGCAAATTTGCCCACAAACCTCCCCTCCCCCCCCCCTGCTTCCCCCTCTCTCCCCCCTCCCGATTTTCCGGCAATTAGAATAACGTGAAAGGTGTCTCCATACATCATCAACATTCCACTTGCTTCAGTCTCAACCACACCCTCCCCCACCCACCCCTCCTCCTCCTTTTCAGCCACAAAAACATGGACTTACTGCCCCATGCCTTAAAAGGGCAGTGGTGTTCTTAAATATATTACACATAATTTATACAAAAGTTTCAATTGCACACAGAAAGAGAGAGAGAGAGAGAGAGAGAGAGAGAGAGAGAGAGAGAGAGAGAGAGAGAGAGAGAGAGAGAGAGAGAGAGAGAGAGAGAGAGAGAGAGAGAGAGAGAGAGAGAGAGATGATGATGATGATGATGATGAATGACTGAATCTTTATTTATTCAGGATAAAGCCATTAGGCAACTCAATGCCTGTCTTAAGGCTTCCTCAGACGGAGAAACGAAACGAAACCATTTCTCCAACATTTCACCGTTTCACGAAATGCGAAACGACACATTTCACGAAATAGAACTTGTCTCTATTTTGCGAAACATTTCGCCGAAACATTTTACCCGTCGCCCAATCAGCGCCGTCCGCTCGGTCACACCCGAATCTGACGTCATTCAAACCGAAACACTGAGGACTGCAACGGTAAAGCGATGCCGTGGAGTCAGGTCTATTATGGCTAGAATTGCGTGATGTGACGCACGATTCTGTACGATTTAAGCGGAGAAATCATTTTCGAAATGGAATCTATCAAGTATCATCACTAAAGTACCACCAAAATATGGTTTTAGGTCAGTTTTCTGAACCCCACTTTCATCGGCTGCTCTTCGAAGCCGCCTACAAGATGGCGGCTATCGCTTCGAGACGGCGGCATCCTCGATTCACTTGAACCAGCCTTGTTTACGCATTCAAAAGCGCTTACGTTTATTCGATATGGTCGGCAATTCACTTTAATTGTGTAAGTGAAGGCACACATGTCTTATATGTTTAGTTTTTAAGCGTCAGTAGTCAGAAATATGACCCGATATCCACCGATACAAACCAGAGCATGTGTCAGTGAACAGTTACTTCCCCTGTACCAGGCGAAATGAATTTTCACCGCCTTTGTGCGTGTGCGGAAAAGGCATTTCGATGCAATGAAAATGTTTCGTTTCTTGTGCATTTCGTTTCTCCGTGTAGGGAAGCCATTACAAGCTGTCCTGTAAACAAAACAGAACATAACAGGAAAAGAAACATAGCATGCAAATAATAATAATAACAATAAGAATAACAGTAAAGTAGGTTATAGCACTGTCAGGGGAGAGAAATGTGCATGATCGACCAGTGATCATAGATCTACTGTGGCCAAAGCACCAAACAAATGATAGGAAAGAGAGGGGGCGCTAAGAGAGTGACTGAAAGCAATGCATATGGAAGCCCCCCCCCCGAAGGGGGGCGTATCACATATCCACTGTTCCAGCCACTCAGTGCATGGAAATTTAAATCTAGGTCCCCCAAGGGTGCATGGAAATTTAGGGTGCATGGAAATTTAACTCTAGGTGGTGGCATGGAATGTATGCCCCTGCAGACACCACAGTAAAATGTGGTTGTCATTGCAGGTAGGCAGAATTTCCTGCCTCCTCCAGTATTGCCGATGGTGTGCTGAAGAGGTCGCCAAGACCGAAACAGCTGTCCACACCGGCTAAATATCTGGACCCCCCCCCCCTTGGGGGACCTAGATTTAAATTTCCATGGACTGAGTGGCTGGAACAGTGGATATGTGATACGCCCCCCTTCGGGGGGGCTTCCATATGCATTGCTTTCAGTCACTCTCTTAGCGCCCCCTCTCTTTCCTTTTTTTTTTTTTTTTTTGGTGCTTTGGCCACAGTAGATCTATGATCACTGGTCGATCATGCACATTTCTCTCCCCTGACAGTGCTATAACCTACTTTACTTTGTAACCTTCCTAAAATATTAGCACTGGCAGTCTCCCCTTTTCTTTTCAATAATAATAACAATAATAATAATAAATAAGAAGAAGAAGAATAAGAAGCAAAATTAGGGGAAAAAAACCACAATAGGTGAATCACCGAAGGGGAAAAAAATGGCAATGGAGAATTTGTAACTGCCACCGATGTAAAAAAAAAACATGAGAAAGAAACGAGTGCATAGCATTAATAATAAACTTATCTAAGACAGTGTCAGAGAATCAGCAGCATCAATAGCGTATAGTGACACCGACAAGACAATAGATGATCAGTTAGCAAATGGATGGAGAAAGAGAAAATGTTTGACGTTTACGTGTTAACAGCAGTATTATTCCATATGGCAAACTGTGAAGTCACGCTAATTGGAAGTGAGTGTGGAAAGCACGTTTAAAATGGGTTTTACCTGAAAGTGATTTAACTGTTTAATGGCAAATAGTTCCAGACAGAACTACCTGAAAATAGAAGGCTTGACTTGTAGAGATATCTATCCGTCGGCGGGGTAAACGAAGCAAGTCATTCCTCGTGTGTAGCTGATGCCTATGGCTGAAGTTAAATATCATGCTCACAAACCAGACAGGTGAGGGTAGCGCTGAGTGGTAGAATTGTACACAAACCAAGAGGAATCACTCAGCGCTGGACAGACAAACAGTTAGATCCCCTGCCCCGCCTATTAGGCACCCAATCGCCAGCCCACAGAGAAATACGCAGGTATAGAACAAGACGATTATTTGCATCCTCTAAAAAGAATGCATCAGGTCTCTTATATAATCCATGTCTTTCTCCTGAACTTGGGAAGTAGGCAGGAGAAACATACATACACAAACACGAAGGTGCACTACTATATGTGGTCGGGTAAATACCCTGATTTCCCACAGTAGGTGCACAGAACATTACACAACAATGTAATGATACAAATTTGCCTCAAGTTATAGATAGTCACAAACCAGATAAGTAAATATCATGCGCAGCTATTCGGGGGCTTGATAATGTAATATTTTGTGCATGAGGACGCATTTGTTAAATTTGAGTTGTTCCTTCGGCAGTTGAAGCAGGCCAAGGATTTTATTTTCTCAGTCGTCCGTGGAAGTTGGGTTACGAATAATGAACGACGATACAGCGAGTTTAGTTTGTTTTAAATGCATGCGTCCCACAAAGAGGACGCATAGTCACAGTGGCTTTTAGTTTTAATGTGTGCGTGAAAGAACAATGTACAGCACTTTGTACTAAGAATATGTCTAAGTTTAGAGAGCAGAAATACATTCCTGGACAAGGTTTTGCACAAACTGTCGACATGCGGCGACCAGTTCAGCTGGTCGTCAATTACAACTCCTAGTAGGCGGTGCTTGGATATTTGTTGGATAGGCTTATTGCCAAGTGACAGTTTCAGAGGGGCAGGATGTAGCTGATGCTTTTGGCGGGTTGTTATCAACATGCTTTTGGTTTGGGAAATACTGATGACGGAGCATGCGATTTTGCGTACACCAATCTGACACTTCATTGAGACTTTGCTAGAGGATACAGAGAGAGAGAGAGAGAGAGAGAGAGAGAGAGAGAGAGAGAGAGAGAGAGAGAGAGAGAGAGAGAGAGAGAGAGAGAGAGAGAGAGAGAGAGAGAGAGAGAGAGAGAGAGAGAGAGAGAGAGAGAGATGTAAGTAATATAAGTTAGGTATAGTTGGCAGCACAGATAATCCAGGGGAAAAAAAAACGGATTTGTTTAATAGCATGTCCGTTGAAAGGTCAGTCCTGGTAAATCAAAGTGGCACAGTTGGAGTGCACCTGAGTTGATCAGTGTTCAGGTCGTACTCCATAGGCAATAGATTTCCCTGTTCCCCATAACCCGCCCGTCAGGGCCGTCCATGATCACCTCGGTGCTGTGGACGTTAAACCCGAACTAGCCGAGCCGCAGCACAGATAGAATTATGCACACACAAATGTGTTGCTTTTGCAGTGTATTTTATGCCACGCGGTCTTTTATTAAGATGCCATCTCAAGTTAGAGATGCCTAAAACAAAATCACAACTGTTGCATTCTTCAATTATTTTTTTTTTTACTCAGCGAGATAAAATATTTGGAGCTGGAAGCATTTTCTGCGGCGGCGGTGGCGGGGAGGGGGGGGAGTGATGGTGGAGGGTGGAGGGAGAGGGAGGAGGGAGAAGGGGAGAGGTGGGGGGGGGGGGGATGTTGCCGGGCAGTTACTGCGTGAAATAACCAACTCCTCATGCGCGGGGTTTGGAAACAGCCAGACTGTGCTAACGATTTTGCTCAGTGTGTTGCGTATAGCCTGCACAGGTACAAACTGGCATTGCGCCATTTACCAGGATCCGGTGCTATTGGCTTTGTGTACCCCTCTCATCCATACCCCACCATCAGCAAGAGGCATAGATTCTCATGGGCCCCTGCGGTTGCAGGGGCTCATGAGAATCTATGCCTCTTCTAGGTGAGAAGCCTAGTCAGCCCTGCTCACCTCTATCTCAGCTCTGATCGAAGAATACTGATACAATCTTATCGTTTCATGAGAAGCTGGGGGGCTCACGAGAATCGATGCCTCTTGCTGCCAATGATCCATCGTAATCGCTACTTTTCCCCTTGCTCCCCGGACGGAGGAGACGAAGGGACCTATCCACCTGAGCGTACGTACTTCGGGCTGATGACGCCAATGGTGGTGTGCTAATTGTAGACCATGTGTCTACTCTCTGCTTCCAGATGAAGCTCTGTTTAGTAACCGTACCTTTGTACCTTTGCCTGCCTCTTTCAAGTCCAAACGCCGACATAAAACACTCAGACCTGGGCTGAGCTGCATGGAAAGATCTTAATTAACTCCTGCGCAAGTGCTTGGTGGCTGGCGCAGGACTTGAATTCACATCACTTATGCAACTCAGCCCTGATCCACTACAACTGCACACAGAATAGAATACTTTATTAGCTCTTGCGTAAATTTTTTTTACAACACAATGAATTTCTCCTGCTGTCGTCACATTCACTGACACATCATACACACTATATCAATAATCACTCATACACATTCACTCCTATCACGCCCATGCTCTTCACATGCACTTCGTCAAACACACAAAGTTTTCACACATCCAACTATACAATATAACATAAATAATAAATAACGGCTTGTTGGAGGGCAGATAAAACCTAATTTAATATAATAACTCATTCTACCCCAAGACCGAAATCCTTAAATTTTGCTGTTGTCTTCTGAAGACTGCATTGCAGTGCATGACACAGATCGACCATAATAGTTCAATTAGTTAGTTAGTTATTTGGGTTTAACGCCGAGCAGGGAACTAAGGCCATCTCACGGCGGGAAGGGTAAAAATCTGGTCAGCCAGACTAAAAGAAAGGTCTTAAGACATGATGTAAATATACCTTAAAAATGTGTCAGGCTAAAAAGTCGCACAGGTCTTTAAAGAAAACGTCGACAGACTCTCCAAAAGGTCAAAATAATAGAAACACATGATAGTTCAAGGGTGATGCCAGAATAGCTTGGCGCCCATTGAACTATCATGGTCGATCCATATCTTCCTGTCGTGTGTCTGGGGTAGAATGAGATAAAACAGAGCTGAGATGAATCGACTAACTTCAGCTGTAGTAATAGAATAAAGTTTACTTCAACAGATTTGATTCGACAATGATTAGCAAGGTCGATCTGACTCCTGAACTGTAATGTAGTCTTGAGAATTATTATTATTATTATTATTATTATTATTATTATTATTATTATTATTATTATTATTATTTATTATTATTATAGTTTTACGCTTTAGCTCAGTGTGTCAACCCTTTCACTGCCAGTGGATGCAGATCGTATTTATAAAATCATTGTTAATTCAACGTCAAAGATCCCCAGCCGGCAATGGAGTATAGATTCAACGTGGTTTCAGCAAGAGACATAGATCCTCATGAGCCCCCGCATCTGCGGGGGCCCATGAGGATCTATGCCTCTTACAGTGGGGTGGTGTTCAGTTTTGCTTGGCGGTGAAACGGTTAGCCTGTGCACTGAAAAAGTGTGTTGCAGAGCTGTACAGAGTGGCTGAGGTGGCCAGATCCGCATGTAGGCCTAGCGACTCATTCTTTCGTTCGTTTGTTCATTCATCTCTCTATCTCTCTATCTGTTTATCTATTGTGCAGTGGTAATGGCTGTTACGGCATTCAGTATGGCGTTGAATAAAGAATACAATGTTAATCACAAAAAAATAATAATAATTAATTTAACTATATATATATATATATATATATATATTATATATATATATATATATATATATATATATATATATATATATATATATATATATATATATATCCGTCTCGCGCGACATGATCAAAATGTTTTGCAGCTACACAAATTCAGTGAAATACATTCGATTTCAAGGAGCTGTGTCCTCACTGAAATAATTAAGTGCACCGTTTGGACACGTTCCATCTCATTGATTTTCCTTGGGCGTTCCATACATAAGCGCCTGACGAGCTCAGTGCGTGTTGATATAATATACAAGTCAGCCCCATACCTTTGGCTGTCAGCCACGATTTGTTTTGTCGCGAAGATTCCTGCAGAAATCCTCGCGACAAAAACCGCTACCGACAGCCAAAGGATTCATGATTGAAGAGGGAGTAGTATCATGTTCCACTGCGCGCGCTAGGGGGATAACTTGTATATCAACACGCACTGAGCTAGTCAGAAGCTTATGGTTCCATCTCATGTTGTTGCACCTGGAAGCTTGTTTTTTGTGTATAACTGCGGCGAGATTGGAATACAAGTCATTCATGGTTTAAGCTTCTAGCCCGAAATAACAAGTTTCAAGAAATTCAAACCTACAGGATCTGCATGTACCGTTAAGTCTACAGACCGAACTCCTAGTAACCTCCTCCTCAGGCTCGATGACTCTGAGTTACGTACGTATCGCGTTGTTTGTGTGATCTGAATGTGATGTAGGAATAGTAAAGATGACAATATAGATAACAATAACAATATAATAATAATAATAATAATAATAATAATAATAATAATAATAATAATAATAATAATAATAACAATAACAACAACAGCAAAACTCATAATAAAAAGCGTATTTGCTTTAAAAAAAAAAAAAAATAACACGAAAACGACAGGCACAAAGCGATGATGACATTGGTTATCTTTCTCGATTCGCTACCGCGGCAAGTGGTAGCGAATCGAGGCAGAAAACCAACCAGTGTGGGGGCTGGTATACAAAATCTACTTGTAAACACACACACATAACAGATTAATAACGTTGCACAAAGTCAATACAAGAAAAGAAACTGACTATGGCCAACACACACATGCCCCACACCGATAGACTGCGGAGCTCGTAGGCTCTACTCCTGTTGAAAAAAAGAGAGACTGGAGGGGAGGGGAGTGAGGTGGGGGGGGGGGGAGGAGGAGGCGTGAGGATCTATGTCTCCCGCAGATGGTGGAAGTTCGCCTGAGCGATTGTATACCATTGGGTAATGCACTCCACATGTATACGTACAAGGCAGGGTGACGTGCTAAAGAATGGTTATTCAACACAGGAAGGTGTCTCACGCACAACTGGTCCAATCTGCAAGAGACATAGCTTCTCATAAGCCCCTGCAGCCGCATGGGCTCGTCAGTGAGATTTTATGTCTCTTCGAGTTTTCTGGCCGAGATCGCATCCAGCCAGGTTTTCCATTAAAATGTTGATGTTTGCTGATGGCTGAGTACACACAGGGTATCTCACAGGTACTGGGGTGGCAACTTCACTTGCAGAGCCAAGTGATTCAGTTTATCAGAGACTGACCAGCAAAGTTCTGCAAAACATAAGCGAAGGCGGGAAGATGGATCGACCATAATATACCCGACTTAACCCCTTCGATGCCGGGAAAAACTTAACAGGATCCAACTGCAAGAGACACAAATCCGCATGAGCCCCCGCAGTTTCCAGGGCCCATGAGGATCTGTGCCTCTTATTGAAACCACTTTGTATCATGTTTTTTTTTTTGACAGCTGGAGATCTTTGGCGTTGACATGATCTCAAAAAACGCAGTCTGCGTTCTCTGATAAAGAAAGGTGTTAAGAACAGCAGGCTAAGACTAGCTTAAAATAGTCCTGTCCGAAGGCGGTTTCAGTCCACTGTCATGCATATTACACCATATCTTGTCTGCGGCCACTGGCAGGGGAGGCGTTTAAGAACAGTAGTCTAAGACTTCCGGCTTAATACGTCCTGGTCGAAGATTTCATTCCACTGTCATGCATAATACACCATACCGTACAGTTAGTGTGTCAGGGCTGAATCAATGGGTTTGATCAAAGCCAAGCTACGCAACAACAAAAACAAAATGCAGTATCGAAAGCCAGGCGGGCAGCTCCTAATGGCCGGCGCATCAGGTCTAGAAATAACCGCGGACCTCCGCCTTCCGTAATCACAAAATCAATAGCAGAAGTCCCGGCTTATCCGATACTGTTTCCAGTCTGAATGCGCTCGACAGACCCGAAAGCTCAGGTAATGACCAACAGCCTACTCTGCGTAAAGATTCCTAGGTATTAACTGTCCCACTACTAGCGGCTGAGGCGGATTTCCGGCAACAAAAAACAAAGACAAAAAGAATAGAAGCCGTCTAAAAAGTTTCACTACACAAAATATGGCTAACAAGAGGCATAGAACCTCGTGAGCCCCCGCAGATGCTAGGGGCTCATGAGGTTCTATGTCTCTTGCAGTTTGGTGGGGGTCACATTTTTTGACCAACCTTTCACACAAAATATGCCTAACGGGGGCTCATGAGGCTCTAAGCCTCTTGCAGTCGGTTGGGGGTCAGTTATGTTCGACCACTGAAGAGGTTAGAGTTCACAACACGTGCTATTCGACTCGACTTCAAATTTAAAAATTGAATTGCCCATTTAACAGTTCACATATAAATGGAATTATTTTCTAAAGGCAAACCGGGCCCCCCTCCTCCCGCCCTCTATTCATTCTGATAAAACAATTGGATCCAGTTTGAAGCCGGCAAAAGGCATAGATTCTCACGAGCCCCTAGCGTGATAAAATCAACGTGTCTTGCAGATTGAAGTAAGATCAAATTAACAGACTAATACCGTTTTTTTTTCCCCGTCAGACGAAGTCGTAGACAATAAATTCGTCACTTTCTTCTTGCAGCTTTGTTGCAGTATTATTAGTAAGGTTCTTTCTTTACCGCAATGTTCAGTTTCTGGCAACATGATCGTCTAAATCATGTTCGTGATCGGCAACAAAGGTCACCAGTGTGTATTCATTCTATTCCCAGAAAAGAAAACGGTTTGCGTTAGGCTTGTGGCTATCAACTTCTCCGCTAGTTGTCACGAACTAATTGTCTGCAATTGTTACAAAACCAATGTTCGTGTACAGAATCCAGACCAAATAGATTTCTGTCAACCGAATAAAATAAAAAGAAATTCCCAACGAAGAAAGAAACACGCTTAGAAAGAAAAGGATGGAATAATTTTATTCATGTCGGTTTAAACCCATTTCTTTCAAAATAGACATACATGTACACACTGAAATAAACAGCGTGTAATTAATTTCTATACCTCTTGTCCAGGCAAAACGACGGGCTTGTTCAGATAGCATGTACGTTATAAGGTCAATCAAAGTGGCACAATTGCAGTAGGGCCGAATTGACCAGTGTTCAGGTCGAACTCCCTGTCCCCCATAACCCGCCCGATAGGGCCGTCCATCATCACTCCGGCGCCGTGGTCGTTAAATCCCGAACTAACAACAACAAACCCTTTCCTTGCCACTGAATGCATTTTTTGTTTCTGAAATCTTTCTTCACTCAACGATCAAAAGCCAAAAACGTCCAAGATACATGGAAACTAAATGGTCTCAGCAAGAGGTATAGATCCTCATGCGCCCACGCAACTGCGGGGACTCATGAGGATCTATACCTCTTGCAATTGGGCGGTATTTATTTTATTACGCGGCAGTCAAGAAGGGCTGAGTATGGAAAGAAGCTATTGGACAGAAAATTTAACAGAATTGTGGTGAACTTGTTCTTTCTAAGCGTACGTGTTTCTTTCCATCCTTGGGTATTTCTTTAACTCATTCAGCCCGACGCACGTACTTCCTAAATTTTGGAGGCGTCATCTAATGACTATGCACCAGTTGCATGAAATGGATCGACCATGATAATTCAAGGGAAGTGCCAGACTAGCTTGGCGCCGACAGGCGCCAAGCTAATCTGCCACTACCCTTGAATTATCATGGTCGACCCATGTCCTGCTCTAGTGCGTCAGGGCTGAATGGTTTAAATGTTATTTAGCCCCGTTAGTGCAAAGAAAAACTGAACATGAGCCAACTGCTACACACAAGGAAACTCTCACTCACTCACTCACTCACTCACTCACTCTCTCTCTCTCTCTCTCTCTCTCTCTCTCTCTCTCTCTCTCACTCTCACTCTCACACTCACACTCACACTCACACACACACACACACACACACACACACACACACACACGGACACCCTGCCTTTTGCCTTCACAGAGTGGAGACGAGCTGGTTCCTGATCAATTCTAACACGACCATGTGTAGCCCAGACATGGCTGAATGTCACCTTAAGCCCAGAAATCTCAAAAGTCGGTTATGGAGACACTGGCCTACACAAGGTAATCCGGAAGTCAAGAAGCAGTATATTTTTTTCTCTCCCAAAAACAGAACCTGTCAAATAAAGTTATTTATTTTACCTCATCATCTAAAGCACATTTTTAACCATCGTAAACTCAACATCAAAGACCCCCGGACGCCAAAAAGAACACGGGTACGTAATGATTTCAACAAGAGGTATAAATCCTCATAAGCCCGAGCACCTGCCAGTTGGGTGTCGTTCAATTTTTCCCGCCAGTGAAGGGGTTAAAACGATGCTCAGTCGCTCCCAAGACACTAGTAAAGAGCTATAAATATCCGTACGAAGGTTCTGGACCAAAGATACCTACGGTCACACAAGCTTCAACTGCGTTTGTCTGTCTTTCTTTTCTTTTAATTTTAATTCCAGCTCAGAATCAGTCGTGGAAGTAAACGTGTCCCAACATTACCAGCAATAGGCACAGATTCTCATGAGCCCCTGCAAAATAGGCACAGATTCGCATGAGCCCCTGCAGGCTCATGAGAATCTGTGTCTATTGCAGATAGAATTAGTTGACTGAGGGGGAGGGGGGGGGGCACTAAAAGTTCGCACCTAATCTAACCGCCAAGAGAGACAGGGCTCTACTCTAGTCTGACACCGAAGTGAGTTCCGTGTCCTGATGAACCAGGGGGTCAAGTCCCCCGGGAAGTGGGGGAGGGGAGGAGGAGGGGGAGGGGGCAGGGCTTTTGGGGTGAGCCCCTACCTTCCCCAAACACCCCCTCCCCACCCCACCCCTTTCCTGTGCTCCGTCTCCGTGCGTCACTGCTCAGTGGGACGTGCGTCTCGTTAGGGAGGCAGTTTGAGTGACACGTGTTGGTCACATAAGATTTTTACATCTTTTCGTTTAAAAAGAAAATCATCAATTAAAACCTTCACTGCCAAGAAAAAGATCCAACTGCAAGAGACATAGATCCTCATGAGCCCCCGCGTTTGCGGGGGCTCATGAGGATCTATGTCTCTTGCTGAGACCAGTCTATATCCATGTTACTTGGAAGGCTGTGGCGTTTGGTCGCAGAGCGGACAAAAGACTTCAGAAACACATTATGCGTCCCCTGGCCGTGAAGGGGTTGCTAATAATACAAAGTAAAAAAAAAAAAAAGGATAAAATAACATAAAATGAATGTTTCACCAAGACGAACATTAACAGGTAAATCTTTCACGGTCAGTTGTATATCACAACAGACGGATCCACCATAAAAGCACAGCACAGTGACACAGCGGCATGCCACAGAAGCAATTTTAATTGCACACCGGTACAAAAAAAAAAAAAAAAAAAGAATTAATATCCTGCCCAAAAGGCAAAGCGTGCTAAAAATATTAGCTGACCAATTTTGATTCGAGACAAACCGAATGTATGCTAGGTCTGTGAGTCTGGGCTGTATCTATCTATATCTATCTATAGAGTCTGGGCTGTAGGCCTACCACTGTCAAAATCGCAGACCAGCACGCACGTGGCTGGCACATTTGCTGAGGACAGCTCTGCCGCTGAAGCCAATCGATGGAGCCGGCTTGCAGCCTCGTAGCTAACAAGTCTGCGTTTTCGAGAAAGACGAAAAAAAAAAAAAAAAAAAAAAAAAAAAAACTAAACAAAAAAACAAACACACACACAAAACAACCTGCTTACATTTTAGTCGGAATAAACGTAATCCGAAGCTTTCTTAAAAATCAGGTTATGAGCATTTGCTGTTGAGCTACCTGATTTTCGAGATCTCACCAGAACATACACAAAAGAGCAACAACAACAACAAAAATAAAAAGCGACATTTTTCGAATCATCGGAAACACTGTAGTGTTTCCGATGATTCCAGAAATGTCGCATTTCTTTAGCCGAAGTTCTCAGTATACCAAAAGGAGGCAAAGGAAGCAGAACATGACTTCGCGCCAAGAGGTCACCTGACACTGACGATGTTGCTTGCGAACACCATCGCAAGGCTACGCTACTGAATCTCCCCGCACAGCTCCCCCCCCCCTCCCCCGAACCCTTCTCCCCCCCCGCCTCCCAGGCCGGACAGTGTGTATGCAAATCTGCAAATCACGTGACCTTATTGCATCATACATCGCTCTCAAGGACTGCCCAGAACGATGCTGCAGGGATTCCCCCTGTTGTAATTATACGTCACAGGTCATGCGCAGTCCCTAGACATTAGTGCAGGAAAAATAATACCATATGCAGAGAAGTTTTGCTGCTTTATCAAAAATATTACTTCGCTGGAGAATGAGTGAGTATAGATTGCTTTACGTCCCGCAAGCGACAATGGCCTTCTCAGGACGTGCCTGCGCTAAATGAAGAAAAGAACTGCAAGAAGCGCAGACAGGAGGGAGAATTTCAAAAGAAAAATACAGATGAATGGACCAGAAAGACAGAAATACAAACCCCCAAAAGAGTAGAACCCACCTTGCAAGGGCTAGACAAGGTGACCCTAGGAACTAAAAAGTAGACAACCCCACCAAGGTCCCCTAGGGCAGACCCGGTGGGGGGTACTTCCCTGGAAAGAAAAACAAAATAACAACTGTAGCCCATAGTAAAACACATTCAGTCGTGACTGAGTAATGGTTTGAACAGCAACAAATTCAAACGTGTCTTTGACTTCCGGGTCACTATGCAAGGCCGTCAATTTCCCGATCTACGTCATTCTACTCTTGCTTAGCGTGTAAATGGGACAATATATAGGAGAGCAGGTACTAGCTAAAAAACTTGTTCCGAGACGAATAATTATATTACTGAATATGTGCTAGGTCTTCGATTTTGGGCCTTACGTCTGGAAGCCGTAAGGTCCAAAATCGAAGACCTAGCACACACCCACCTGACTGCTACGTTTTGTCGACCCTAAATAGCGGATAAATTATACGTTTGTCGACCAGAGCTCCACCTCTGAAGCCAGAGCTCAAACTTGCTACTGCTAAACACGTACTGTGCATGTCCGCCTCGTGGCTGCGAATTAATTAGCCGCCTAATGGCGGGTCGATACCCAGTAGGCAAAAGGCTATCGCGGGGCTGAAGTCGACCGCCGCAGAGCGCCCGCGCACTGTGGCCCGCGACTCCGGCCCCGTAGGCTTTTTGCGTGCTGATACACTGTCGTGGTCATGACCTGGCCATTTGTCACTGTATGAACGCAGTACATTACACTTCATTATTGTGACAGGCTACAAGGTGCACAGCTTACGTCAGCCATGTTTGTTAACCCTTTCACCCTGATGCACTACTGCCGCATGAAATTTTTTTGATTGTGATAGTTCAAGAGCGGTGCCAGAATAGCTTGTCGCCTAAGGCGACAAGCTATTCTGGCACTACCCTTGAACTAAAATGGTTAATCTGTCTCTTAATCTGTCCTTATAGGACAATAAGCAATTTTTAAAAATCAGCCTCAGGATAATTATAATGAGTTAATCATTATTTCTCATACTGTAACAAACTGCGATACTTTCAGTACAAATAAGATTCACAGGCTCAACGTCTTGTCACAAAACTAGATCGAATTTAAAGGAAAAGTGTACTCACCAAGTGGATCGCAAAAAGCGTATTTTTCTCTGCGTTTGTATACTATTAATTTTACTCAGGTGGGAAAAAAATCTGGCTCAGACGATACTGAGCTGGATGTCGTAATAACAAAAAACAAACAAACAAAAAAAACCCCAACAAAATAATAAGAATAATCCGCACAACCGATATTGGGGCATAATTGCTCCCAGGAGTGTCGACCACAGAGGCACCTTTACTTTCTAAAGAGTGACTGACAAAGTATTATTCAAGTAACTAACGAGCAGAAATGAGATCGAAAGTCAAAGAAAACCCTTACCCAGAGGAGGCACAGACGCTCACGCGCACCCGCATCCGTCAGCAAGAGGAACATATTCTCATGTGCCCCTGCGGCTGCAGGGGCTCATGAGAATCTATGCCTCTTGCAGACGGAATTGTGGTCGCGAGGACCATGACCGGACAATAGCTTTGGCAAAATTGCGGGTCCGGTCGTCTTTCAGACAGTAATGGAGAGGCGCCAAGACAGAAATCAATAGCAGAACGATATACACGCGCTCTCTGAACGACATATCTGTTTCAGCTTTAAAAGGCAACATTAACCCTTTTAATCCTGATATACTACTGCTCGAACTGAACTTGACTGTGGTAGTTCAAGGGTGGTGCCAGAATAGCTTGGCGCCATCCTTAAACTAAAAATGGTGGATCTCTCAGTCCTGATCTGTAATGTAGCTTTCATAGGACAATAAGCAGTTAAAAAAAAAGTCAGACTCAGGATGTAACGAGTTAAAGATGTACACAAGGCCAGCCTCCAGTTATGTATAATAAAGTGCCCGGGAGTCATAATTCATAAAGTCAGACCGCTTTGATTTTCGCGTGCCGGCGATTGCGTTGTAATGCCTGATACTGCATTTACATAGACTTATGCATTATAAGGGGGAAATGACTTCGTGCTGGAGCGAAAGGTCCTCGGGCCGATGTCCGCCCTAGTTGGCCCGCGCACGGCCGTGCGCGGGTCAGCTAAGGCTGTCTGCCCGAAGAACGTTTGCTCACCGGGCACACTTGTGGGTGGGGGGTGGGGGAGGGGAGGGGGAGGAGGGAAGGGGGGGAGGGAGGCAGAGAGGAGCCAGAGACCTGCAGGTGCGTGATATATTCAGATGTATTGCGGTTTGTTGTAGCGCGTAATGCTGAGGCTGACCTGTGCGTTCAAAACCCCGGGGTCTGCCGAAACCTGAGTGGGGACGAATGGCGCTGTAAGCGCACTTCACACACAGAGAGAGCTTGGCCATTACAGTTCCAGAGTAGTGTACAATTAATCTGGCGCCTCCCGACACGGTGCGCACTTTGTCATTGTCTGAAAAGGGATGCATTAATGTCTAAAACATTATGCAGTGTATTTTTCGTGGACTGGTGCTTTCATGACACTGTAAGGGGGTGGGGGTGGGGGTGGGGAGGGTGGGGGGGGGGGGGTGGGTGGGGTGAGGGGATCTAACTGTTTGTCCAACGCTGAGTGATATCCCTTGGTATGCCTAGTGTCTGAAAGGCATTATGTACAAATGAAGGAGATGACTTTGCGTACAAGTCGCGGAGATGGATAGACTACACTAGAACTTGAGCATATATATATCGTATTTGTGCTGGGCCCTTGAAGTGTACCAGCTTGCGTTAATTACCATTATTTCAGTCTCTGTGTGCGTGAGTGCAAAGGGCGTGTACGCACTCTCTGCATACATGGATTTATGCGCTTGCGTATGTGTGCCGCGATTATCGTTCATTGAAATACTCGGCACATTTCATTGTACGCTACATCAATTTTGCAACAGCTCGCATGTGTCAACAATGGCGCACACACAGCACAATTCAGTTTCGTAAATAACGAAATGTTTAGCGGGAACGACACGGTCTGCGTGTGTGTGTGAGAGAGAGAGAGAGAGAGAGAGAGAGAGAGAGAGAGAGAGAGAGAGAGAGAGAGAGAGAGAGAGAGAGAGAGAGAGAGAGAGAGGGAGGAAGATTTAAATGAAAAGGGGGGAAACATGAAGTCCTTATGTCGAATAATCATGTTATATACTCCCCACTTTAAGTTAAAGGTACAACATGAAGAGTGGTCGTGATTTCAAATGAGCACGAATCTCAGTGACACATTCTAATATTCCCCAGTAGCAAAACGACTCCGGGCCCACTGCGGCCGTCGTGTTCCCGAAAACCTTTGATTACTGGGTTTTGTTTTTAGACTATGCCTACAGTCTTGTTCAAAATTTCCGACGAGAAAATCTTAAAATTTGACCCAGTTTTCGGAAAGCACGGTCATTTTTTAGGGCATACCTTAACTCATTCTAGCCCAGACACACCACAGCAAGATAAGGATCGATCATGATAGTTCAAGGGTGATGCCAGAATAGCTTGGCGCCTATGGGCGCCAAGCTATTCTGGGATCACCCTTAAACTATCATGGTCGATCTGTGTCCTGCACTGCAATGCAGTCTTCAGAGAATAACGGCAAAATTTGGGGATTTCGGTGTTGGGGTAGAATGAGTTAACTTAATGTGAGTAGTACATAATTATGTACATGTATGTACTTGTGAGCTTGTCCACAATTTTGGACCTTAAGGCTACAGGCCTTTGCGTCCAAAATCGCGAACTCTATGGTCTGGAAGTACAGACCAGATATACCCACAAAATGCCAAATGCGTCGCAGCACTACCTTCATAATGACGTTTCGTTTGCAACCAACGACTATCAACAACGGAACAAGTTGGGGTCCGAGACTCACAACGGACAACCAGCTTGAACCATAAGCATAAACACTATTCCAAACATCTCTAAGAGGCATAGATCCTCATGAGGATCTATGCCTCTTGGAGATGTTTGGAGTATTGTCTATGCTTATGGTATCCGACATCGCTCTCGTTCGTTGCCGGGAGGTGTCCGCTGCAGACGTAACCACTCTATTATTTCAAGTGGTACGGCCAGCAAACTTCGGTCCTGTTAACGGCGTAGGCACACAAATTATTATCAGATCAATATTACGACTCTGTAACGGAATGTATATAAAGCAACAACTGTGCGGCTTAAGTGCCACAAAAGCTGAAAGACGTGGCACAACTAACTGTACAGCTTGTCATGGCGGTATTCTGAGCCATTGGTCTGCGCGCATCACTACACGTTTATAACACGCCAACGGATTAACAATTAATTCCCGACAAAGACACAAGAACCAGAAGTCGAGATTAACCCCTTGACTACTGCTGACGATACCGCTCTGTGGAAAAGACGCGTTCTCGCGTCTTTTCCACAGAGCGGTATCGTCAGCAGTAAACAGCAAAATAAGCAGGAAACCGAAACAAGTAAGCATAAAACTGTTGATAAAAAAATAACTAGACGCGGCATGGAAGACACAGCAACTGCTTAAAGCCGTAAGGTCCAAAAGCATAGACCAGCGCACACGTATCATCTTGTTCAGTCGGATACGTGGATTTGGCATGAAAAGTATGCACGAAAATCGCCGACATGTTGACAGAGCGCAAACAACTGAATACTGCGAAACCCAACGCATTACAGAAAGAGTGCAGAGGTACTTGTTCAAACATGCTAATTAACACAAGGGAAGAGGGGTGTTGGGGTGGGGAGGTGGGGTGGGGCTGGGGTTGGGGGGATGGGGGTGAGGGCAGGTCATGAAACCTGTTTATCTGAAGTACATCGTATTCCGGTTCGATAGAACCCATGCAAAATGTGATCAATGAATCATGGCTGTGTGCGGTTGTGAAACAAAGTAATGTAGCCGGTTGTGGGTGCGTATGGCATTCTAAGAATGGTGCGAAAGGCATTCGATGCGACTCCCATCACTTTTGGGCGCATGTATGCACCAAAGCACAGGACACACACATCCCCCCCCCCCCCTCCGTTTGCGGGTGACTCCCCATAGACCCACTCGGGGAGTACACCCGGCCACAAGTACACTTCTATTTAGACAAGTGAGATACTATAGACCCACTCGGTGAGTACACAAGTACACTTCTATTCAAATGAGATACTTAGCACCTCATTTGAATATAAATGTACTTGTGGTGTACTCACTGAGTGGGTCTACATGTGGAGTAACAACCCCCCCCCCCCCCCCCTTTCTCGAAAACGGTACGGGAAAAAAAATGACTTTGGGTGCATTTTTCTGCCAATCCGGTCTGCATGATCACCAGCAAGAGTCACGGTTTCTCACAAGTCTCGGTGGCTCACGTGGATCTGCGCCTCTTGCTGGAAGAGGAGTTTAAAGGATACAATGATTTCATGGCCCCTTGCGAGCCCCAGTAGCTCAAGCGGCCAAGGGTCGGAGGGAAGACAGCGAAGGGAACAGCCGGGTCGTGTGTTGGAGCAACGGCCCAGACCTCAAATGCATGGGCGAGCTTAAATCCTGTGCAAGCCACAAAGCAAGGTGCTCCGCTATAGTGGGGAACATTGCTTAGTGGCTTGCGCTGGATATAAGCTCTCGCTCATACAACTGACCCCAGGTTCCGGTAGCTGTAAGTTCGCAAACAAGCCGGAGGTTAGGGTAGGGGGGGGGGAGGGCGGGGGGGGGGGGGGGGGCGGCGGGGTATGGGTGGGGGTGTGAGTTAGGGACCTTTCAAAGGACATGCTGTAGATAGAAAGTTCTAGTAAATTAAAGTAGCACAGTTGCAGTGCACCTGAGTTGATCAATGTTCAGGTCAATATATAACATGCAATAGTTGTCTGTCCCTGTCCCCCCCCCCCCCCCATCATTGTCACTCTTCTGGCGAGGCCGTTAAAACCAGAACTAATCAAGCCATCACTTGCCCTTGCCCCTGTAGCATCATACACAATCAGGCGGTAAAATTCCAAGCTTATTGTACAGTCAGGCGCAAGAAGTATAGATTCTCATGAGCCCCTGCAGTGGCCAGGGCTCATGAGAATCTATGTCACCTCCTCTTTGACAGAGAGAGAGAGAGAGAGAGAGAGAGAGAGAGAGAGAGAGAGAGAGAGAGAGAGAGAGAGAGAGAGAGAGAGAGAGAGAGAGAGAGTGCAAGCGTACTCACCCGAGCGTGGTCATGGTGACGATTGTGTACCAGAAGGCGGCGGGGATGGAGGTGAAGTGCGTGTCCGGTACGTTCCGCTCGGCGTAGTACATGACGGTGGCAAAGATGATGATGGCCATGGCCAGCGAGAACACGAGGAAGCCCAGCTCGCTGGCGCACGACTTGAGCGTGTATCCCAGGATCCGCAGCCCGGCCGAGTGGCGCGAGAACTTGAAGATTCGGAACACGCGGAAGACACGCAGCGTGACGAAAGCGCCGCTGACGTCATCGTTGTCGGTGATGACGAGACCGATGTAGTAGGGCATGATGGCCACCACGTCGATGATGGACATGACAGAGCGCATGAACTTGCAGCGGTCCGGGGAGGCGTACAGGCGCAGCAGGTACTCGGCTGTGAAGATCATGACGCAGGCGGTGTCCAGGCAGAAGAAGGCCGTGAGGTAGCGCTCCCCGCACGTGGGCTCCACGCGCACGCCTGGCATCTTGCCGCACTTAATGGTGTCCACGATGTTGGCGATGACGGACACGGCGATGAAAAAGCCCGTCACGTAATAGAAGACGAGTGCCGTGGTACCGATGTGCGGGTTCTCGAATGCACGCCACATCTTCTCCCTGAAGGAGATAGCGGGGTCCATCTCGGCGTTCTCAGACGCCTTGTCGTCCATGAGGCGCTCAGAGTTCTCGCGCTTGCGGTCTTTGTAGTCTTCGTAACAACAGTCGCCGATGATGTCGGGCATAATGCCGTAGAAGGCCAGCTCCTCGTCATAAGCAGATATGCACTCGTGCTTGGGGTAGTGCAGGCGGCCCGTGCGGTAGTAGTTGAGCACGTGGCGGAACAAGTCCGGATCCCGGTCGAAAAAGTACTCCTTGGACTCGTCATCGTAGAAGAACTCCTTCTCGTTGGAGCCCAGCAGGGTATCCGGGTACTTGTCCAAAGTGGTCCGCCACGTCTCGAACCTCCGCCCGCTGACGTTGATGCGCAGCTTGTCGTCCCCCCGCTTGGCATCCTCCCGCAGACGGGGGACGGGCAAGGGGTGCTCGGCGATGGGAACCCAGCCGATGGCCGAGGCCCGGGCGAAGGGCAGCCAGGCCGCTACGGACGCCATCTTGCCGCTAGAGCTGCTTCCCTTGGCGGAGAAAAACTCAAGGTCCTGTATGAAGACAATTTTGAACCGTTAGGTGGGCGCCGGCACCGTGCCGCAACTGAGAAGGAAAAAATGTGAAGAGAAGGGGAAATGGCGGTGCGACTGAGTAGATGAAGATTTGTTTGGACTGAAATGCCAGGTGGGGGGCCACACTGAGTGAGTGAGGGCTGAGGATGAGGTGAGGTTACTGAGGTGCTGAGTTGTTGAGAGAGAAATCACACGCGACTCTCCTTGGCAACGTGTGACAATTTCCACGTAATTACACCAGAGAATAAAAACAAACACTTCACAGCAGCATGCAGTACGCTGGCATCTCACGTACAGACGCCGATTTGGATCAAACGAAATTTTCAGATCAGTAACGCAACCAAAATGAGACCGAAAAAAATGAAATTGACAAGTGGATGGCCTTTGTATCAGGTTAATACGACTGTTGTCGATGTATCCAGTGTGTCAACGGATGACCTATGACACATGGCACGTGCAAATGGTGTAGGTGGTGGTTGGGGGTGGGGGTGAGGTGAGAAGAAGGGGGTATATCCTGTCAACACCCACCCCCGCGACAGCAACAGCGCATCAAGTGCGCGAGCGCGCGTGCTCTCTTCTTCTCACGTGCATCTCACTGTTGGTCTGTTTGTTAACGCGCTATGTAAAAATAGAAAGCACGTCACTGAGACTGACTGTTCAGATTAACACCATTTCACAGCGAGCCACAGCACTCGACAGATGGTAAATTCACTGGGAATGGAACTTTTCCGTCCTTACCGCTTACACCATTAAAAACTCAAAGTCACACAGGCTTCAGCCACTTTGTAGCTTCCAACGATTTCCACTGACGCACCGTGTTTACACGTAATTTTCACTCCACCTTTTTCACTCGTCGATTTTGCACTATTCGATTTTTCACTGCCTGTGAAGTGTTGTCGATGACACTGGTGGTGGAGCGGATTAGCAGCTGCGACTGTGACAACGGCGACTCTGCCGCAGTGGGCAGCTATGGCGTGGATGGTTGCGAGTCAGTCGGCGGAGGTGGTGGCGGCCGATACTGGGATGGGGGGAGGTAGATGCGAGAACGAGAGGCCGGTCGGCCGGTGTGTACACACATTGCTATACATCAACACTGACTTACACGCAACACGCACTGATACTGAGATACACACTACACACCAGGCTCCGGCGCCGCTACTAGTCTACACCTACGCAGCTCTCTCTGCTTGTTATGCTGCAGCAGACCTGCCGGTCACTTGGCAGTGTTGGCCATGTATTGTTATCCCGTCTCACAGTGTAGACTTGACACACAGCCGTGTTGCACGTGAAGCTAGTCTCAGCAGCTCTTAGCAACGGCAGTACTCGGCGCCACACAGTCACGTCACCGTGTGTATCAACCTGAGCAGCATACTCCACTGCGGCGTGACATGGCGTGACGTAAAGTCCTGTGCAACGACTATAGAAGGTCACGACAGACATACACACGGAAGGGAAAAGAAACGGTTACCGGAACCACAGTCTGAGAAAAGCTGATCAGCGCTCAATGTATAGGTAGCAGAGTAGGTAGGGACGAAGCGCTGTGCCAGCTCGCACCAGCAGCCTGCCGTGTGTGTGAGACCGAGAGAGAAAGAGAATTGCGTTAGCGCTACGCCTGCCGCGGACAGCGTCTGCTAGGCCGCACAGCGATGTACGAGCCGCCGTAACGGGTGGTGCTTGGTGGTGGTGGTAGCGGTAGTGGTGATGGTGGCCCTTAGCTGTTGGCGGTGGCGGAGGCGGCGGTGGTGGTGGTGGTGGTGGCGCGGTGTGTGGTGTAGCTATATTTGAAGATACATTGCTGGCACTGTCCTCAGACCAGGTGTTTGCTTTAACTCATTCGAGACGTGCCGCCTCCAGATACGCGTCGTATGCCGCGTATCCGGAGGCGGCACGTCTCGAATGAGTTAACCTGGAAGAACACGGCCTCAGCTGAATTGAGAAGGCGGCGTTGCAACTCCGGCCAGGAGCCCATTTTTGTCAACAAGAGGCAGAGATTCACACGAACCCCAGCGACTCCAGGGGCTCATGTGAATCTATGTCTCTTGACGGCAATGGCGATCTGAGAACGCATTTTTGGTACTTGCGCCAAATACATGTAGATACAACACTGACGTGCATGGCTTTCTCAAGTCGTGACCTGCCGTGAGAAATTGTCTTTGGGTCATTTCAGTAACCCCAAAACGGCTGCTGATGATATCGTTCGGCAGAATAGACGCGTAACTTAAACTCTTGACTCGTACTGGCGATACCGTACGGAGACTGATGATACGGTTAGTTCGGTGTTTAACCCATTCTACCCCAGACACCCCACAGCAAGATAAGGTTCGACCATGATAGTTCAAGGGTGATGCCAGAATAGCTTGGCGCCTATGGGCGCCAAGCTATTCTGGCATCACCCTTGAACTATCATGGTCGATCTATGTCCTGCACTGCAATGCAGTCTTCAGACGACAATGGCAAAATTTAAGGATTTCGGTGTTGGGGTAGAAAGAGTTAAAGTCCACGCCACCGAAGTGATGAATGGACGGCCCTGACGGGCGGGTTTATGGGGGACAGACTGAAATCTATTTCCTATGGAGTACGACCTGAACACTGATCAATTCAGGCGCACTACAACTGTGGCACTTTGATTTACCATGACCTTTCAACGGACATGCTATGGAACAAGCCCGTCCTTTTCCCCTGGATTACGGCGTAGTACTTACGCGTCTTTTCTCTGCTGAACGGTATCGTCAGTAGCTGTCACGGGGTTAATCTTGAGACTGCTAACCACTCAGCTACTACGGTCAGTAATGACTCACAAACCAGATAGGTGAGGCTAGCGCTGGCACTAGAATTGTATGCAAACCAAGGGGAATCACAGCGCTGGACAGACAACAGTTAGATCCCCTCCCCCCGCCTATCAGGCACCCAATCGCCAGCCCACAGAGAAATACGCAGGAACAAGACGATCATTCCCATCCTGGAAATGATCGTCTTATCCTATACCTGCGTATCTAACTGTTCTCTGTCCAGCGCTGTGATTCCCCTTGGTCAGTAATGAGAAACTGTTTATCTGAAAGTGGTGTTGACGATTGCTGGTGCCTCCCATGCGATGCTGTCAGGACACAACAACGCATACCGTGCGTGTGTCTGCCCGTTTGAACCCTTTGCCTGTCGGTAGCGGCTTTAGTCGCGATGATTCCTACAGGAATCATCGCGACTAAAACCGCTAACGACACGCAAAGGGTTAATTGAATCAGTACTTAGTACTACTGACCCTTGATATAAAACCCGGCAACGAGAGTATGGCGAACACGGCGTGGATTGCTGACATGCACGCGAAATTTCTTTTCCAACCGAGTTCCCTACGCCAGCCCCATTGACGCATACTTCTGGCATGTCAGAACTATGCGTTACGTAGCTCGGTTGGAAAAAGAAATTACGCCACCCGTACTGACATAGTAATCTCTTTTATTTTTTGAAAGTATGTTGTTGAAAACCTCTATTATTTATCCTGATTTCGATCGCACACAGCAGAGTAAGCGACGCTGAAAATAAAATTGGAATTATGACTTTTACCTCGTGTTTTCCACTAAATTGCAGGGTTTACTGACCACACTGAAAGAATTGACTTTGAGTGCCGTCCGCAAAACAACGGAATCTCGATGTTCGTCCTGCTTAACAAAGACTTCTCTACCCATCTTTTCACGAGCACCTGAGCTGGCACACGGGGCGTCCGTGGCGCAGTGGTTAAGGCGCCTGCCTCCTAAGCTAATGGTGCGAGGTTCGATACCGGGTTCCGGCGTCGGAAAATATCTCATCTTACTGTGTCACCGTTGATTCGGGTGGACCGTCGGGGGTTCTTTCTCCGGGTACTCCGGCTTTTCATCCCCCACGGCTTTGGTATCAGTTTCAGTCCACTTAATCAAATTTCACGTATAAAACGACTTAAATTTCCAAAAACTTCAGTAGCACATTTGAGCTTGCCCTTAGCACCACGTGATATGTTCTGTGTTTATGTACAGTGTGTGAATGAAAGCGAGTGATTCACGTGAGCGTGCTTGTTGGGTTCAGTTCGCGGCGATATTCAAAAGGGTAAAGCGCCTATTTAATACGCTGATTTATTTATTATTATAACCGAGGTGTGGCCGGTTAAATACCCTTTCTGAGAACTCTCCCAAGTAGCAAAGGCCGAGAAGAAGAGAAGAACAAAAATCTTTCAGTTTACTACATTGAAACTTCAAAAGACAAGTTAACTCATTCTACCCCATCACCGAAATCCCCACATTTTGCCGTTGTCCTCTGAAGACTGCATTGCAGTGCAGGACACAGATCGACCATGATAGTTCAAGGGTGATGCCAGAATAGCTTGGCGCCCATAGGCGCCAAGCTATTCTGGCATCACCCTTGAACTGTCATGGTCGATCCTTATCTTGATGTGGTGTGTCTGGGGTAGAATGAGTTAAGTGAAGACTTTTTCGTGTAAGCAATACTGTAAGACTGACAGACTGACTAAAAGCAGTTTTAGACTGAGGAGATATTGTGTGCTGACTACATGGAGAAACTCTAAAGCCGCAATCGACCGAAAAATCTTCCTATACCTCCGTCCCGTCGTCCGGTTTAGTTTGGTAATGTGTGACTACACGCGACATGTTTAACCCTTTGGCTGTCGGCAGCGGTTTTTGTTGACAACACTGCTACCGACAGCCAAAGGGTTAACGCAGTCGATACAGAATACTGCGTACGCTTTATTCAGTTCTAGCCAGACAGTACAGGTTTGGTACTGTGTGCCCACTCACTACAGCAGAACCTGATTTGGGGCAATAACTTCTTTTTCGAACTGAAAAAAAGGTCTTATCGACAGTTGCTCTCTTAAAGAGAAATCTTGAAGTAGTTGAAGGGCAAAAAGTCTCACTCGCTCTCAAAGACCATCATCAACCGTAGGTGGACACAGCCACCTAAACGATGGTCTTTAAGGACAGGTTATTTCTCATAAAGGTAGTCGCTCAAAACAGGTTCTGTTGTACAAATGTACCAGCTCGCAACGCCAGCTGCTAATATTAATATGACTGGGCTTTTCCTAGCGTGTGTATGGGCCTGACAAGGTACAAGGCCTATTATAGTCCAAAAGCTAGCCCGGTCTACCGTGCACCACATTCCCTCGCCCCCCCCCTCTCCCCCCCTCCCCCCGCCTCCCGTCCCCCCCCCTCCCACAGTACTCAGTAAGATGGGTCAGTTTCAAAGTGTACCTTAGTATGTCCTGAGATGTTTAAGCCATGTTCCCCTAAAATCCTTAGGAACGCACCAGAGATATAGCCGACGGCGCAAGGGTACCCCCATTCACGCTCTTCGCAGATGCTAAAATGAGATTGAGAAACATTTTCCTCTAAATAAATCAGAATTCATTCCAGAAGCCCAAATCAGGCAATAGTAAGTTAAGGCACACCTTCTGCGTCCTCTGCAACAACAAAAAAACAGAATGAAAAAAAAAAATTGAATCTCTGACTCACAGTGAAGGAATTTGTGCACTCAGTAAACGACCATTTCCGCGAAATCGAAAAAAAAAGACAAAAATATTGTGTCAGATGCCTTCAGACATTTTCTATAGCACTGGCAGTCCATTTTCAGGCTTACATCATTAAAACAGGATGTCACAATTATTTTAAACTTGACCAGGTGATGTTGTGATCACTGTGAGTGTCCCTACCCCCAAGTTGTAAAATACATAAAATTAATTAAAAAAAAATTACTAAAGTTATTCCATTTCATTTTGACCTCTCTTTACCTTTTAAGTTTCAATAATGTGAGCATAAAGTGCAAGAAAATGAGGAAAGTCGGTATCCTTTACGATACGTTTGTGGTAAATAATAGCTTTTTCCCATTTAAAATTGCCGAATTGGGAAACGTACGTTGTCTCCGATGCCCTCATAAATTGTGTTTACAACTGATAGTTTTTTTTTTAAATAGGATTTTTATGGTTATGATAGAGTACCACAGTTACTCCCAACCTGATTTTATGATGCTGTGATTCATTTAGGGGCCACCGTGTCTGAATCTGCTGCCCTACCCCCATCTTACCAGTACGCAAAGGAACGCAAAACGGTGTGTGTGTGTGTGTGTGTGTGTGTGTGTGTGTGTGTGTGTGTGTGTGTGTGTGTGTGTGTGTGTGTGTGTGTGTGTGTTGGGGGGGGGGAGGTGTTGCACGGTAGCCAGGACTGGCTTATGGAGTATTATACAGTGATGGGCACGCGTGCACATACCTGTTGTCTGTGTTTATTCTAGTCCAGGTGTGTATTCGATTAACGGGGCAGGTCTTTGTGGTCAGTCGTAACAATCATGCTGCACAGGTGCCTCCAGTATTACAGTCAGTGTCATTTAGTATTTGCAGTGTACGTGTATCAGTCATGGCACCCTCTCAAGCTCGATCCCCGTAGTGTAACATTCAATGACATTTCAGTCAGTCAGCCAGTCGCGAACGCTGGCATTCCCCATCAGGCACACGGTTCTCGGGCCGACGTCAGCCGCACTTTGGCCCGCGCCAGACTGCTGCTGACATCGGCCCGACTGCCTTTTGCTCATCGGATCAGCGACATTTCGACACTCACCAAATTGCGTGTCCATCAAGTCACCGGCTGCTGCCTATGCTAGAACGCATTATAGCACACGAATCATAATAATGTTACTGAAATTGTACTATAAATTACTGCGTGATTATGTAATACATAGCGTATGCTGCAACAGTTATGCTAAAATAGGGCTGTGCTTTGAATTAGCAGACCCAGTTCGTTAATTTATGTTTCACCCCTTGACTGCCGAAAAAAAAGTGAACTTGATCCAACTGCTAGAGACATAATATAGAGTCTCAAAGGCCCCCGCTATTGCACAGAGGCTTATGAGGATCTATGCCTCTTGCTGACGCCACTTTAAATCTATGTTCCTGGGACGGCTGGGGCTCTTTCTGGTGCTGAATTAACCCTTTTAACGCCGACGCACTACAGCAGATGGATCGACCAAGATAATTCAAGTGTAGTGCCAGATTAGCTTGGCGCCAAGCTAATCTGTCACTACCCTTGAATTATCATGGTCAAACCTTCTCTGGCTGCAACTGGTACATAGTCGTTAGGCGACACCTCCAAGATATGAGAAATGTGGCGCTGAAGGGTTAATGGGTTAAGGAGGATTGCAGAAACACAATCAACCAGCAGTGTAGGGGTTAATTAATCATGATAAGGTCATTTGCCTTCACCAGGTGCATATGACATTATGACCCAGTTATGCGTGCAATTTCTGTTTCCTATCAAATTATGCACAAGATAGTGTCACGTGCACGGCACGTTTGTTTCCCCAGTAACAAGCTTTACAATTTTCCACGGTATAAGAAATAAACAAAATAAGTTTCTTCAGGTTTGTTGTAATAATTATTGCAGCAACCAAATTACAATCATGAAATAAAATCAGAAAATACTGAAGAACGTTAATTCGTAGGCGGGCTGCATTGTTTTCCCTTGTTATGTTTTCTTCGAGTATTCGTAGATCGGATGGGCGCTGCTCCTGCGGCCACGACCCACTAGGCAAAAGGCTCTCCGGCCGAAGTCGACTGCAGTGGGCCCGGGGCCGTGCACTGTCGTGCGCGGGCCCACTGCGGCCGGCTTCGGCCCGATAGCCTTTTGCCTAGTGCCTGATGAGCCTTCCCCGGAGTGCCTGATGCCTGTCTCCTGGAGGGACATTACAAATTAGTTGTTAAAAAATTCAAATGTTCCGAATGCGAACATAATTTATTCCAGGTATTCGCCGCGAAACGCTGATGGCGCAAGACGAAAGCCCGAGCAGACGACACGTACTTGCAGGAGATCGATGACCGGAGTTACCGCCCCGGAAACGAGAGGCGCTGCTGTTGACAGTCATCCTCTGGCAGTGAGGCGGAAGAAAGGGAAGAACTGAGAGGGAGAGGGAGGGAAGGGAAAAAAAGGTTGAAGCAGGGGTGGGGGAGGGTACGGGGGGAGGTTACCCAGCGATCAACAGGTCCTCACACAGCCGTCCGCGGACCGACTCCTCCGTGCCGACGTCAGTCGGATGATTTTTTTTTTTTTTTTTTTTTTTTTTTTTTTTTTTTGCTGTCTGAGGTGCCGGAGTTGGCAGCTGATAAAAAAAATCGTCACATGCCTGTTGAGTTTTCTCACCGCAGACTTTGGGTTTTGAAGAGAGAGCCAGAAAGCCAAGGTCCTCGGGCTTACGTCGGCCGCAGTGGGCCCGAGCACGGCTGTTCCCGGGCCTACTGCGACCGTCGTCGGCATGAGGGTCTTTTGCTTACTGGGCAATGACTGGCTGGAATATCACACAGTGCACGAGACAACTACTACTGTACTCTCAATGCCTTTTTGTAAAAAAAAAATAAAATAAAAATTAAAAAAATACTATTTCAAATGGGGAAAAAACGAGGCCGCAACAACCAGAATAGTTGTTAAATCTATCTGCAAATCAGAACCAAAATACACGAAAACACACATTCAGTGGATTCAGCTATCCCGCTAAAACTGTTCTAAGCATTTCTAATTGTGCTTCCCATATATCTTTCTATCCACTGAAACGCACTCTTTTTACACATATCGACAGTTTCTGGCACTATCGTTGAACTATCATTTTCGACCCATCTGCCAGGTGTATAGTGTATTGTCTTTATATACACGCCTCAAAATGTTACTGTGCAAAGTCTTCTTTAGATGTGAGTGGTTTTGTACCGGTTTAAGGACAAGGTAGCCATGCAGTTTAACCGGTAGCGGTTTTTGTCGCGATGAAGTTCCTGCAAGGAATCATCGCGACTAAAACCGCTACCGAGACCCAAAGGGTTAACGCCTGCACTGCCAGTGGTCGCAGTCTGTGTTCTGAAACCTTTATTAGTTGAATGCCAAAGAGCCCGCCCCCCCCCCCCCCCCCCCCCCCCCCGCCGTCCACTGAAGGAACATGGATAAAAATGGTGTCAGCAGGAGGCAAAGATGATCACAGAAGTCAAAGTTGTAATATTCATTAGTATACTGACGAGCAAAAGAAATGCGACATGTTCGCAATCATCGGAAACACTAAAGTGACGAGCAAAAGCAATGCGACATTTTCGGTATCATCGGAAACACTAAAGTGTATCCGACGATTCCAAAAATGTCGCTTTTCTTTTGCTCGTCGGTATATATTAGTATACACATGTAAGGATATTTATGTGAGAAATAAATGCAAAAAGAATATCTAAATAATAATAATAATAATAATAATAAAATTGTTTGTACAACTCGCAAGCTTTTCCAGCGACCGTGTTATATGGGTGTCTCAGTTCACCTGTGGTGATAAAGGTGGTGCGGTCTCCACCGCACTTTTGACTGTTTCGTTGCAATGACGCACGTGTTATATAGCTGTCTCAGTTCAAGTGTGGAGATAAAGATGGTGCGGTCTCCACCGCACTTTTGGCTGTTTGCTGTTGCAATGACGCCCGCAAATGAGCTACTGAGGCCGAGTAAAATAAGAGCGACCCAGCTGTATCATCGCACAAATTCGAAGAGAAAAAATATGTCGATTCTCAACCCTTTCAAATAGTCGTGGTATAAATAACCTGCATATTTTTCAGTGGGCTGGCGATTGGGTGCATGATTGGCGGGGCAGGGGATCTAACAGCGCAGAGTAATTCACCTTGGTATGTGCACTATTCTATCAGCGCTAGCCTCACCAATCTGGTTTGTGAGTATTCTGTAACTCGAGGCAAAATTTGTATCGTTACATTGTCTTGTGCATCTACTGTGGGATTTCAGGGTATTTACCCGACCACATTTAGTAGTGCACCTTCTTGTTTGTGTATGTGTGTTTCTCCTGCCGACTTCCTAAGTTCCAGAAAAAGACATGGCTTGGCTTAATATTTGGCGGGTGAAAACAGTTTCGAAGTTGACGCGGCCATTTGCATGGGAATGGACACCTGATAACTTACCAGTGTGCTTCCGCGGCAAGACAAACAAGTCTCTCTTCTACAATGCCTATAATGTTCGAAGATGAAAATAAATGCATATAATTCCTGTAAATATAAGACAAACCACGACGTCATTGTTGCTAACAAGAGACAGGGAATGACAGAAAAGAGGCGGTACAGGGGACAAGATCGATGACATCATGTACTGCTGCGTGCCCGTTATGAAGTCATTGTCGCTAGGGTAGAAAAATCGTTGTTAGGTACATCACACATATGTTCTCCACCCCTGAAAATTGGCTTGCGAGTGGTATATAATTCTGTGAATGGCAATAGAACCAAAGAACTGAGTTATATAAAAGCAAGCAAAAGAAATGCGACATTTTAAGAATAAGAATAAGAACAAGAATAATAAGAATAAGAGTACTTTATTATCTCGAAAAGAGAAATTCCGGTTTTGGTACATTTATAACAAATAGTACAAACAAGACATGAAAACATTATAACACAATTATGAACATAATTATGAACATTTTCTCCCCGCACTTACACAGCTACAAATTCCAAATGGACATAAGTAAATACTACAAAATCTTTACACATAACTCTTACACATCTCACACATGAACATCTTTTATGAACTGAACTGAGCGGCACTTACACATTCACACCCACCTCTACACATGCATACATAATACGCGTCAGTGTTTCAACTTATCCTAACCCTCACTGCTTATTATACAAACGTCTCAATACATTATTACACATTATTACACAAGCTGCGTAATTAAAATCTACCTTTGTAAAATAATTAGTGGGTAAACACTCGGTAACAAAAATCCCAATATGTACATGGGAATCTTCGGAAACACTTTAATGTCGTATTTCTTTTGCTCGTCAGTATAATCATACACAGTGGAGGCCATTCCTTGTATTGATGTGGCGGATCCACGTCTAGACCTATACATCATCACATCAACAATAAAGGGAGTCATGCACATTGTTGATGTTGTTTGTGTTCCTGAGCTGAACATTCCCAGGGTCACAGAGCAGGCCGACAGGATCGCGTGTACGGCTGCTATTTATTGCCTCAGCGTGTAGGTGGCCACACTGGGACTTCGGAAGGGTTTTGGTTGTGTGTGTGGCTGATTTGAATTTCCCCACCATCTAGGTGACCACACTCCGACTTTAGAGGAGCGTATCGTTGCTTCCAGAGTATGAAAGTTGTTGTGCTGGTAGCTTGCCCTGGCTAAAGATGATTCCCACATTTAAAAAAAAAAACCCTTGCGGTATGACAACAGTCGAGGACGTCCTGTGTGTTGTAGACTGAGATAGGATGATGACAGCAACCTTTGCCAGAGACTCAGGACCCATGTGTACGTCCTGTAACTCATTGTACCCCAAGGCCGAAATCCCCCCCAAATTTGCCGTTGTCCTCTAAAGACTGCATTGCAGTGCAGGACAACAGATCGACCATGATAGTTCAAGGGTGATGCCAGAATAGCTTGGCGCCCATAGGCGCCAAGCTATTCTGGCATCACCCTTGAACTATCATGGTCCGATCCATATCTTACTGTGGTGTGTCTGGGGTAGAATGAGTTAACTCCATCCACTGCCGAGATAAACTGAACGGCACGATCCGACTACAAGAGACATAGATCCTCGTGAGCCCCCTCTGTTGCGGGAGGCTCACGAAGATCTATGCCTCTTGCTGACTCTACTTTGTATCTATGTTCCTTGGACGGCTTTGGCCCTTCGGCGTTCAAGACAGGCCCGTTTTCGATTTTGAAAAAAAATTTGCGACCAGTAGTAGTGATGGAGGTAATCCATCCGGGACCAAATACGCAACGACGATTGATGGACCGACCCGGTAGAGGCACTGAAGCTATTCTGTCGCCACCCTTGAACTATCATGGTCATTCTTTGGAAACACCACGATCGTTCCTACTCCTGAACTGAATCTGAAGTTGAGCGTAACCCACTAGTGCACAAAGACCATCGGGCCGACGTCGGCCGCCGTTGGCCTGCGCACGGTTACGCGGCGCGGGCCAACGGCGGCTGACGTCTGCCCGATGGCCTTTTGCGAATTGGGAAGTTGGCAACGTCTGTGCGTGTGTGTACGCTCGTTCGCATATTTCTTGGCATCGTGTCACGAAAATTCTAGAGGGGAAAACTAATGAGTGTTGTGGGACTGTGTCAGTGTGTGTGTGTGTGACCTAATCGTACGCGTAGGCATTTTTTCCAGGGGAATAGTTGAGTGTTAACTCGTTCACAGCACCCAACATCAATAGCTGCGGAAGTGTCGTGTAACGTTGCCGTGTGACCTAACCGTACGCGTACAGGTATTTTGCCAGGGCAATAGTGTTAACTCATTCAAAGCGCCCTGCACCAATAGCTGCGAACGTGTCGCCGTATAGCGTTGCCGACGGCAACGCTATACGACACTTCCGCAGCTACTAATCCGAGTCGCCTTGAATGAGTTAACTCATTCGAGCCGGGTAGCCGCGTATATAGTGCGTGTGGGTATGTGTCTTATGTGTGTACCGTTGTTGTTGCTGGTGCTGCTGTTGCTGCTGAAGTTGTTACTGTTGTTGCTACAGCAGCATCTCTTTAGTTTCCTTTTCAGTGAGATGGATTAAATGTCTATGATGGCTAGAAGGCCCAAGACAGACTCGGAGAAAAAGGGTGGCCATACAGCGCCGGATAGCCTACCCAATAAGCAAAGTTCCTTGGGCCCACGACGGTCGCAGTGGGCCCGCGCACGGCTGTGCGCGTGCCCACTGCGGCCGTAGCCGGCGGGCCGAAGACGTTTTGCTAGTGGTCTAGCTCATTGTACTGGTTTCTCAGCCATCACTCTGTGGCCAATATATTTTCAAGGAAACAACCTAACAAAAACAACAACATAAAGAAAGACAGCTTCGGAAGAAACGAGAACAAATACAAAACATTTCAGAAATCCTTTTTAACCAACAACCTTTCAACCCATTTCCTGCCACTGTTCGTACGCTGTGCGTACATTTTTGTTTCTGAAATCTTACATGGTTCATTCAACAACCAAAATCAAACAACGTCAAAAAAAAACCAAAAAAAAAACCAAACATGGATACAAATTGGTCTCAGCACAAGGCATAGATCCTCATGAGCCCCCGCAGTCGCGGGGGCTCATGAGGCTCTATGTCTCTTGCAGTTGGTTCGAGTTCATTTTTTTCTCGGCAGTGAAGGGTTAAAACTTGTTTCCCAGTAAGCAAAAAGCCCTAAGGGCTACAGCGGCCGACGTCGGTCCAAGGACTCTTTGCATTGCTTACTGTTTTATTTATTTATTTATTTATTTATTTATTTATCGAAGCGGGTTCTTTATGTTTTGGTTATTGCGTTTCGTTTTACGCTCTTGTCAAGAGTGGCCGGAGTTTGGCCATATTTTTACTAGTCACAGTAGGACTGAGCAAACATTGCCTAGCTAGGGGGTTGACCCGCGGTACACACGCTTCGATCGAACAATCCCACTCTTTCTCTCTTATCGATTTTTGCTAAATTTATCTCCGTACCCTCCCCGCCTGCCATCTGGTGCCGTTGCAGGTGAACCTAAAATATAAAATTAAGTAAAAAGAAGGAGGGAGTGATGGGGGGAGGGGAGAGAGGTGGCAGAGTCTGGCGGTGTAGGAAAGATGTCTGGATAAGATATTTGTTTACTATGTGTGCTGGTCTCAGCGCTTCCCCCCCTCCCCCCCCCCCCCCCGCCCCATCCGCCAGCCAGTTTAAAAAGTAGGGGAGATGGACAGAGTATCCCCCCCACTCCCCCAGGTTTTTCGAGAAAAAAATTGTTGCAGAATTTTTTAAAGATTGGTAAATGTATATACATGTATTTATAATTACTACTTGGAGATCATTTTTTTTAATTTAAATTTTTCATTTTTATGTTTGATTTACACCAGGTTCGACTCTCACTTACTTTTCTGTCCATCCTTTACCCTCCACCCATTCACCCCTCCCATGTTCTTTTTTTTTTTTTTTTTTTTTTAGTTGTAAAGTATCATGTCAGGAACCCTGGGCTGCTGCCCCAAAATTTAAAAAAAAATCTTGCTACGCCACACGGTCTGCGAGTTTGAACCGCTTTTCACAACGCTTTCGAGACGTGCCGCCTGCGGATACTCGGCTTCAAGCCGCGTATCCGGAGGTGGCACGTCTCAAATGAGTTCGTTAGTGTTTGAAGCACAGCTGTTACCACTATCAAAGGCTGTCTACTACCAGTGACCGCAGATCGTGCTTGTTGAAATCATTGTAAAGTCAGCTCAGCTTCATTGATCCCCGGTCGTCATGTACTGAGAAATCAATTGTTGAGAGTCGTAACAGCAACACGACCCCCACAACCACCCCCACAACCAGCCCCACCCCCTCCACTCTTAACTTTATTTTGCCGTAAAATGGCGTCAATGGTTGGACGCTGAATGAAAAACAAAAACGACAACAGTAGAGCTACTTGTTTATAAATTGTAAATCAAACGGTAAAATTAAAATTGTAATGTTTACGGATTTAGCCATTTTAGACCATCACTGCCGGTGGAGGTAATAATAATAATAATAATAATAATAATAATAATAATAATAATAATAATAATTACAGTATTTATAATGCGCTTACCTTATAATAATTATAACTCTAAGCGCGCACTCACAACTCGCGCACACATGCGCACGCTTTTGACAATGACTCACGTACCACAAATACATTACGACAGTCAGCTTGAGGTGGGGAGTGTGGTGATGTTATAGTGCTAGAACAGGTACATATTATTTCTGAAAGCCTTTTTAATTCAACGACAAAAAGCCACGACCATCCAAGGAACGCGGATATAAACCGGTCAGCGAGAGACATAGGTCCTCATGAGCCCCCGCGACTGCGGGGGCTCATGAGGATCTATGTCTCTTGCAGCTGGATGGTGTTTAGATTGTCTCAGCAGTGCCGGGGTTAAAATGTTTCTTAACTTCTCAGCTTGTGTTAACTCATTCTACCCGCGTCACACCACAGCAGGATATGGCTTGACCATGATAGTTCCAGGGTGGTGGCAGAATAGCTTGGCGCCTATTGGCGCCAAGCTATTCTGCCACCACCCTTGAACTATCATGATCGACCTGTCTCCTGAATTGCATTGCAGTCCTCAGAGGATAACTAAAAAATGCGGGTATTTCGTACCTCGGGTACAATGAGTTATTGCGTATCTAAAAGCCGAAAAGAAGTTGGTGGGGGTGAGGGGGGCGGGTGAGGGAGAAGCAGTATGTGAAAATGCCAGATCTATTTGCGTGTGTACACAGAGTGATTAGATGATCAGACGGATGTGTTTGCTGTCTACTATGTTTTATTGTGTGCTGGATCTGTGACTTTGGACTTATTGCTCTGGAGCCGTAAGGTTCAAAATCACAGACCAAGCACACTTGTCAAGATTGGCGGTGCCAGATTCTGTGCTGAGTGCCGCGAGTCGGACAGCAGGACACTTTCCATTCTTTTCTGTCACATCTAGTCGCCGGCACCTGTGCGATGGCAGTCGATCTTGTTAGCACAAAGGGGGTGCCTGATTAGCTCAGCTATGAAAGTTTGTGTAAATCATGCTCATGGTAAACGTTCCGCGCAGGTGTGTGTGTGGGAGGTGGGGGGGGGGGGAGGGGGTTGTTTGCCCAGGGGAGACACTTATTAGCGAGAGAACTGCGCATACATTAACTCATTCGAGACTGACATGCTGCCCGAGCCTCTCGCTACGAACGGACCTGTGCACAATGTTCATTATCGTATCCGGAGGCGGAACGTCTCGAATGCGTTAATGACCAATTCAAGTTCATGGTATTTTTCTGTGCGAAATCTTTGGAGTTTAGTTTTGTTCCTTTGCTGTTGGTGTTGTTTTTTAAATATCATCAGTTTAAAAAAAATTAAACGGGCAATTTATCATAGAAGTTAAGGCACGAATTACTCCTTGGACAGTTACACACAAGCACAGGAACAAGAAATTCTGGAACAAAAAAAGGTGACTGTCAAGCGTGAAAAACGCAAGGAAGTCACGCAAAAAGTTAAACGCGATTAACCCCTTATCTGCTTTTGGAGGTATACAGGCATATATAATATATATATATAATTTTTATTATAATTTTTCATTAAATTCTGAGAATGCTCTTGCTGTGCTAATGCCATGGAATTCCAGGCTGGTAAGCTTGCATTGTGTCATCAGGACATCAGCTGCTCTTTTCGTGACTGCATCGCTTACGAGATCTAGAAAGAAAGGGTAGTGGGAGAGAGAAGGAACGACAGACCTATCTTTTTGAGCCTTCCACTGAACACCTAATAGCAATAGGGACTACCCCCAGGCGCCCCGCAATCCGCTGGAGAATATCCAGTCCTCCCCCCGAGAGGGGAGGCTAGTGCATGAATATTCCCAAACAGATCTTGGACTTGCAGGATAGATTTAAGTTTTTGCCACCTACAACCGGTTTCGCACCAAGGAGGGGCTCTTCTTGTATATATATAAGTAAAGTAGGTTATAGCACTGTCAGGGGAGAGACTCTGTGCATGATCGACCAGTGATCGTAGATCTACTGTGGCCAAAGCACAAAAAAAAAAAGAGATAGGAAAGAGAGGGGGCGCTAAGAAAGTGACTGAAAGCAATGCATATGGAAGCCCCCCCCCCCCAAAGGGGGGCGTATCACATATCCACTGTTCCAGCCACTCAGTGCATGGAAATTTAAATCTAGGTCCCCCCAAAGGGGGTGGGGGGGTGGGGGTCCAGATATTAAGCCGGTGTGGACAGCTGTTTCGGTCTTGGCGACCTCTTCAGCACACCATCGGCAACACTGGAGGAGGCAGGAAATTCTGCCTACCTGCAATGACAACCACACTTTACTGTGGTGTCTGCAGGGGCGTACATTCCATGCCACCACCTAGAGTCAAATTTCCATGCACCCTAAAAGAGAACCTACCAAAAGGAGGGAAGGGGTTGCAGTCGATATTGTAGTAATAAATGAAAAGAAAAGGGGAGACTGCCAGTGCTAATATTCTAGGAAGGTTACAAAGTAAAGTAGGTTATAGCACTGTTAGAATGGAAAGTGTCCTGCTGTCCGACTCGCGGCAATGCATATGGAAGCCCCCCCCGAAGGGGGGCATATCACATATCCACTGTTCCAGCCACTCAGTGCATGGAAATTTAAATCTAGCCCCCCCCCCCCCCCCCGCCTCACGGGGGGTCCAGATATTAAGCCGGTGTGGAACAGTGGATATGTGATACGCCCCCCTTCGGGGGGGGGGGGGGCTTCCATATGCATTGCTTTCAGTCACTTTCTTAGCGCCCCCTCTCTTTCCTATCTCTTTTTTTTTGTGCTTTGGCCACAGTAGATCTACGATCACTGGTCGATCATGCACATTTCTCTCCCCTGACAGTGCTATAACCTACTTTACTTTGTAACCTTCCTAAAATATTAGCACTGGCAGTCTCCCCTTTTCTTTCATTTATTACTACAATATCGACTGCAACCCCTTCCCCCCATTTGGTAGGTTCTCTTTTAGGGTGCATGGAAATTTGACTCTAGGTGGTGGCATGGAATGTATGCCCCTGCAGACACCACAGTAAAATGTGGTTGTCATTGCAAGTAGGCAGAATTTCCTGCCTCTTCCAGTGTTGCCGATGGTGTGATGAAAAGGTCGCCAAGACCGAAACAGCTGACCACACCGGCTTAATATCTGGACCCCCCTTGGGGGGACCTAGATTTAAATTTCCATGCACTGAGTGGCTGGAACAGTGGATATGTGATACGCCCCCCTTCGGGGGGGGGGGGGGGGGCTTCCATGTGCATTGCTTTCGGTCACTTTCTTAGCGCCCCCTCTCTTTCCTATCTTTTTTTTTGTGTGCTTTGGCCACAGTAGATCTACGATCACTGGTCGATCATGCACATTTCTCTCCCCTGACAGTGCTATAACCTACTTTACTTTGTAACCTTCCTAAAATATTAGCACTGGCAGTCTCCCCTTTTCTTTTCATTTATGTCGTCTTTGGTTGAATTAAAAAAACAACTCAGAAACAGCTAGTACTCATGCGTATGAGTACTAGCTGGTACTGAGATGGGTGCAAGGGGAATTACTGGACAACAGGGTTGGGTCTCCTGCCCCTACCCCCCCCCCCCCCCCCCCCCCCGTCCTATCAGGCACCCAATCGCCAGCCCACAGACAAATGCATAGACAAAGGACGACACGGTCATATACCTTTCGAAAATAGCCTCACCTATTTGGTTTGTGAGCGGGCCTTTCCGAAACAGATTCGGTGTCTTGGCAGTGAAGGTGTTCTCCCTTTGCGTGCCGGTAGCAAACTGCTACCGACATGCAAAGGGTTAAGCTTGTTTCTTGGTTATTTCCGAAGACACGAAGAAATTACTGGTTAGGACCATATATCTTATTAGCAACCTTGGCTGTGACCAAACCAATATTCGGGTCACTGGAGCACTTTTTACATTTCTGCTGAACACGCAGTTTCCAAGACAACACGTCTAGCCGCCTAATTAGCTGTATCACCTCAAGCACCAGCTGAACAGACCGGACGACCGTGATAGCTCCTTAGTATTAGTAGCAACTGCATAGTTTGCCGCTTGAAGAGGTTGCAGATTAAACAGACTTTAAATTCCTTGGTCACTTGCTTCTTTCGAAATGCGTGACTCGGAATAGCGTTCAGAAAATGTTTGGAAAACGTGAGATTTTGGGGGTTCAGAAAATTGAAAGGGGTAGTGACACGTTACTGGTATTTTCCACAAGGAAAACAAAATTAGCAGTAAAAATCGGCAGTTAAATTACCCAGCCTGCCAAAGCGTAAACAAAGAATAATTTTCCATGCATAACACACACACGCCTACAAAAATCGTTTTTCCCTGTGCTTATTCAGCCGATTCAGACAGCAGGAGACATTGATTCTCACGAGCCCCTGCAGTTGCAGGGGCTCATGAAAATATATGCTTCTTGTTAAGCAAAATCTGCTCCAGTTGTTCCTAAAACTGAGTGTGTTTCCCGGGTTAATCGTACAGTTATTCCTTCGCTCGTGGTTCCCTATCGCCGAGACCGTCTGCAGTGCAAATGCCAAACGACGAAAACGATTGAAAGCTGCTCTCTGATTGGCGTACCAAGGGGGGAAAATGCTTTTTAGACCATTTGAGGCTACTGAACTGCTGTTTGATTGGCGGAGCGTAGGTGGGATAAATACTTTCGAACAATCTTCCTAATTTTGTACGTTTTCTTCTGGAGTTTTGAACCACCATTTAATCCATAATTTGCATACAATCACGAATCGGTTTGGAGTTCTTCGATTTCTTCCACAGCTATGCACTCGGTTCCATTTTAGGATCTCTAGCTAGCAACAAATCGTGAGAGGTGGATCAATCATTTCGACTCAACTGAAGGGCAGTGCCTGATTAGCTTGGCGCCTCTCAATTGCGTGTGTACGTGTATCTACTGTAAAGCTCAAGGGGAGTGCTAGATTAGTTTGGCGCCTTGAAAGGCGCTAAGCTAATCTGGCACTCTCCTTGAGACACATTCGATACATTTACACATTCTGTTCTATTTTGGGCTGGAAAAGAAAGAATTAAAGTGACCTCATCCAGGGCGGGAATTGATTGTTAACATTCTAACTAAAACGGGTTCTCAATGTTGTCTTGCCTCAGCTAGACTTTTCTACCTTTGTTCCATAACCCATGTGTGCAGGCACACGGAACAAGTTTTCTACTGCTCCTGATGCGAATCAGGGAGAACTCTCCTACCCGTTACAATGGAGAAGACGTGCAGAAAAGTCTTTCATTTTACTACATTCAAACTTCATATTATTATAAACGGGCACACGGAATAGAGGTTATCTACTTCTCCTGATGCGAATCAGGTGGAACTCTCTTACCTCCAGTCTTTCGTGTTAGTACATTCAGACTTCATATTATGATAAACAGTTAACTCATTCTACCCCATCACCGAAATCCCCAAATGTTGCCGTTGTCCTCTGAAGACTGCATTGCAGTGCAGGACACAGATCGACCATGATAGTTCAAGAGTGATGCCAGAATAGCTTGGCGCCTATGGGCGCCAAGCTATTCTGGCATCACCCTTGAACTATCATGGTCTATGGGCGCCAAGCTATTCTGGCATCACCCTTGAACTATCATGGTCGATCCTTATCTTGCTGTGGTGTGTCTGGGGTAGAATGAGTTAACGGTATTCTTTTTTTTTTTTTTTTTTTTTGCAGCAAATTGTAAGTCCTTTAACAAAGGATTACTGCGAACAATCAATCTTTCATTCGCCTGAAATAGGTCGCTTTCAGATTGCCGTTTTACATGCCGACCAGTTTCCGAACTTGCTGTTGCTAGCCGCCGCTATGCGCGCTGAATTAGTACGATAATCACACCTAATGAGGGAAACAAACAAGCACGTAGAAAAAGTGTCAACTTTCCGCCCAAGGCCGTCACGTTATGCACTTAACCCCTTCACTGCCAAGTAAACCAGTACAGAACCCAACTGCAAGAGACATAGATCTTCATCAGCCCCCCAGTTGCCGGGGCTTATGAGGATCTATGTCTCTTGCTGAGTCCAATTTGAATCCATGTTCTTTGGACGGTTGTGCTCATTGGCGTTGAATTAACAAAGATGTCAGAAATACAATCTGTGTCCACTGGCAGTTGAAAATTCTGGTTCGCGGTTTTGGACCGCCTCTACAATTAAGTACCCATGGTGCCAATTAGCAATATCACTCAGTGTTTGTGGGAACCTGGCCAAAATATAAAACCTACAACTTAAAGAACGCATAATCCTCAGTCATTACTGAAAAATGTTTTTAAGAATGCTAGCTACCTGTCTCGTCAAGCCATTGTCAAACGTTGTGTCATGTACCTCAAATTAGTTTTTGCGTGCTTGTCTGTGATTTCGGACGTTCCACAGTCACAGACAAGTGCGCACATAATAATAATAATAATAATAATACCTAGTATTTATATGGCGCATTTCTCATATTTATAATATAACTTAATGCGCAGGACAGACATAGCCGCGAACTTAACCCTGCAAGCACGCTCATGTGATTCACGCGCATTCTCTCACACACTGTACATAAACACAGAACATTCACGTGGTGCTAAGGGCAAGTTCAAGCGAGCTACTGAAATTTATAGAAATTTTGTAATCGTTTTTTTATATTTTTGAAATTTGATTAAGTGGACTGAAATTAATACCAAATTCGTGGGGGAGGAAAGAGCCGGAGTACCCGGTCCGCCCGAATTTATGGTGACACTTACTAGAGGAGAAAAGTCCGACCGGCCGGAACCGGGTATCGAACCTCGCACCTCTTGCATTGGGTGGCAGGCGCTTTTACCGCTGCGCCACGGACCGAAAATGCCAACATAATACTGATAATAGACATAATGTGCGTAATGTATAGATACAATAACATGGAAAATGCCAACATAATGACTGCTGACAGTTTCCATGGCTGAAACATTCCAAATTTGTTCTGGTCACTGTAACACTAGACCTTGCCTTGCTTTTACACAGATTAGAAGAAATCAAGAATCAACCCAGAATCAAGAAAACTTTATTGTCTGTTTGAAACGAATAAAACAGAAAAGCGTATTTAACTCATTCTACCCCAGACACACCACAGCAAGATAAGGATCGACCGTGATAGTTCAAGGGTGATGCCGGAAAAGCTTGGCGCCTATGGGCGCCAAGCTATTCTGGCATCACCCTTGAAACTATCATGGTCGATCTGTGTCCTGCACTGCAAAGTTGTCTTCAGAGGACAACGGCAAAATTTGAGGATTTCGGTGTTGGGGTAGAAGTTAAGTTCCATGCGCTCTGTGGTCTCTTAACCCTTTGGGTGTCGGTAGCGGCGGTTTTAGTGGCGATGATTCCGGCAGGAATTATCGCGACAAAAATCGAAACCGAAAGCCAAAGTGCAAATTGGGTTAAAAAAAAGAAGCAAAAGTATCCCTTCCATTTGTCTTATGATAAGAGGACTATTGGCCTACCATCTGGTGGCTTAAACTCATTCTACCCCAGACACACCTCAGCAAGATAAGGATCGACCATGATAGTTCATGGGTGATGCCAGAATAGCTTGGCGCCTATGGTCGATCTGTGTCCTGCCCTGCCATGCAGTCTTCATAGGACAACGGCAAAATTTAAGGATTTCGGTGTTGGGGTAGAATGAGTTAATCAGATTCCTGGGCTTCCATTTGTGTATGAATCTATAGACCGAAACATATGCCTTTCCCTATAAATATAGCTCCTCCATTTTGGTACCACGCTGAACCCAATAAGAAAGAAATGTACGTATATAGTTAGACCTTGCGAAATACACGTATATACTTTACATGTGCATCATCAGACCAGACAAAACTATTTCTGTCCAGCCACAAATACAGCTTCCTCGTCTTACACTAGTTTTATCATCATCGGAAAAATGCGCATTACAAATAAATATAGCCCCTCTCTATATGATCGGTCATATTATGGATCTGACGCTAGACTTATAGTTAAACCTTTTTAACATAAATTTATAGCCTACTTCTTTATATCTATACATTACGCACATATGTCTATTATCAGACCAGACAAAATATACTGACAAGCAAAAGTGTTAACAATGTTTCAAAAAATGTCGCATATTTTTTGCTCGTCAGTATATTTTTGAACAGCCACAAATGCGGCTTTCTCGTCTTACCTAATTGTATCATGAGCGGAAAGAAAATACGCTGTACAAATAAATTTAGCCCCTGTCTCTACGCTCAGTACTAACATGGGTCTGACGCTAATCTTATCATGATTGGGGGAAAAAATACGTTACACAAATACATGTACGTATACATGTCTGTTAGCAGACCAGACAAAAATATTATGTCCAGTCATAAATACGGCTTTCTCTTCTTTCACTAGCTTTATGATATATAGCCCCTGTCTCTGCGCTCAGTACTAATCTGGATAGACTGAAACGGAAGTACTAACGCGGCACTGGCCAAAAGGTCGTCAGGCCGCCTTCTCATGTAACACTAGTTACAGGTAGGTGTTTTACAACAATAAAGTTTCCTACCAATACCCTTGGTATGAACAAGATGAGGATTTCATCCCAAAGTCTACCGTTTTGTTTGGAGCTCACATGTGTTTTTCTTTTAGGAACATTCAGAGTTCATGTTCATATTTTTAAGCCTATCCTTCTGATCCACTCCCTCCTCTCTAACCCAACCTCTGATCAACACACGCCGGTGCACAAAAATAAAGACGAACACATGGCGCTTCCCGCCATTAATACGCTCTGTGGGCAGACTGATGTAGTGACAGGAATTCTGAAGAAGAAGAATAGCAGGAGCAGCAAAATGACGTCACTATAAGCTTCGAGTCACGGCATCGCTAGTCCCACGACGCAGTCTACACAACGAATTTGATGTCAATTCAGAAACATTGTATAACACTGACATCTGGTGCTTTGCGACAATTTAGGAACATTGTCATGTGTAACACTGACGTGTTTGGCGCCTTTACGTCATCGTCACTGTCTGATGCTACCCTAGAAGTCGAGAATTCTTGTTGTTTTTGTTTTCCTGCAATGAATTACTTTTTACGAAAAAGTTAAAAATACAAAGCTGGCTAACGAATTCATCGATGTCTATCTCCAAGCCAGCTATATCCAAATTCCAAGTGAATGAGAACGAAAATTGCGTACTCAAATGCGCGTCAACCGAAATTATATAAACGGCAATTTTTCTCTTTAACGACTCAGCCAATTAAAATATGTTCGGGAGGTTCTCCGAAATACATCTCGATCCAGTGGCGGATCCAGGGCCCAAATTCGCCACCCACTTCTCTCTCTCTCTCCCCCCCCCCCCCACCCCGCCTCACTCCTCCCCCCTTACGTCAGATTTACAGACCTGGACACACACACACACAGACACACGCACACACACAGAGCACAACACAACACAACACGATGGACGTGATTGAAACACTTTACTTTTATGAAATAAGTCATTAAACTATACTGAAACTAAGTACACACACACACACACACACACACACACACACACACACACACACACACACACACACACAAACACATGCACACGGCGCTTCCCGCCAAATGTACTTTCAGCAGCGCGGTTAGAGCAGCTAGACATGACGTAATTTCTATTGTGTTACTTCTTTGTCAGAATTCGGGGCCCGCCCGCCCAGCACATCGTGAGCGTTCTCCGGAATGCGCTCCGACCAGCCCCATTTCAAATTCTACCGTATTTTCAATACGGTAGACATACATATTTTACAATTTAAAGAAAAATAAAATAAAAAATAAAAATAAAATAATTAAAAAAAATATAAATACTAGTGTGAATCGAGGAAAACTGCGGCCAAGACGGCCCTGTTAGCGAAAAAAAATGTCCTCGGGCCGACGTCGGTCGCATTTGGCCTGTGCACAGGTGTGTGCTGGCCGCCTGCGACCGACGTCGGCCCGAGGACCCTTTGTCCACTTAGACTAGACCTTGCGACATGCATTTATCAAAGGCGCAGTAGTGATTTATTAACAGACGACTTCTTGAATACTGACAAACAATACTGACGAGCAAAAGAAATGCGACATTTCTGGAATCATCGGAAATAAAAATGTTTCCGATGATTCCAAACATGACGTATTTCTTTTGTTCGACAGTATATATTACGTTTTGTACGATTGCGAAAATATTGCACTTGTATGAATACGGTTGATCGCATAATTGTGCTGGCATGCGATTTTGGACCCTGTGGCCTGAGTCTGTTATGGTCAAAATTATAGACAAGAACACACATACTAAAACATGAACCATTAGACTTTACACCACTATATTTGAAGAGCAGACGGCAAAAATGCTCTCAGAACTCGAACCCGCTTTCTCTGTTTTACTTGTTCTTTATAACTGGAAAAGTATTCTACGCAGATGAATGTTATGTCATTCTGCCCTCGACACATCAGAGCAAAATATGACTCGACCATGATAGTTCAAGGGTGGTGGCAGAATAGCTTGGAGCCTATAGGCGCCAAGCTATTCTGCCACTACCCTTGAACTATCATGGTCGATCTGTCTCCTGAACTGTAATGCAGTCCTCAGAGGATAACTCCAAAATGTAGGTATTTCGTACCTCGGGCACACTGAGTTAAACATAACTGCACTAACTTTCTTCATTTCGTACGGGATATGTATCCACCCTTCCTTATCCTCACCCAACCCCCCACCCCTTCACAGCAAGAAATGGATCGACCATGATAGTTCAAGGGTGATGCCAGAATAGTTTGGGGCCTATGGGCGCCAAGTTATTCTGGCGTCACCCTTGAACTATCATAGTCGATCTGTGTCCTGCACTGCACTGCAGTCTTCAGAGGACAACGGCACAGTTTGGGGATTTCGGTCTTGCGGTACAATGAGTTAAGTGTGTCCAACGCCCTCTGCCTTTCTCTACACCTCTGCTCCAGAGGCGATCTATTGTGTGGTTCCTTTGGCTCTGTTCCTGAAAATGCTTTCTCGGGTTATTCACCACATCTTGTCTGCCCATCCGCAGGCCCTGTGTGATTTATACCTTGCCTGCGAGGTTGTCCGCTCGATCATTGCCCTGAAATCCAGCATGTCCTGGATAGCAGATCCTTATGCCGATCGAAGCTGATCCATTGACCTACAACTAAGACCAAGAGCTGATATCTTAGTGGGCTAAGTTTGTGCTGGTCTGTGATTTTGGAACTTACGGCTTGGCCGTAAGGTCCAAAAGTACAGACTGGCACATGTGTGGAGCTAAAGAAAGTTTCTCTTCATACAGAAGATATTTTGATGTAGGAGACATGTTTTATTATAGGTATTTTAAATTAGTTCTTACTATTATTATATTTGGGGTAAATAGCAATTATAAATCGGTTTGCCTGAAATATAGGATTGTTATTTGAAGTGCAAAATCAGTCAATTTAACACTCGTTCCGCGCCGAGTTATGATCCTAAAAACAGTTTCAGTTGTGAAGTGAACTGACACCGGACGAATGTGTCACACAAATAAGCTCGCCGACAGTCTCCGCTGTTTGCAAGGGGTTAAACTGCAATCAGTCAATCAATAAGGCAGTCCATCCATCCATCCATCTATCCATCCATCCATCCATCCATTCATCCATTCATCAAGCAATCTGTCAGTAAGTCAGTCAGTCAGTCAATCAATCAATCCATCGAACGAGAAAGCTTGTTAAAAAAATCCTTCAGTCCTTTATTCCCTCCGTTCATTGTACATTACGCTCCACCGCCAACACTGAGTATCATCGCTGATCACCGATAGCAAATCGAGAGAGACAACCAGTATGCCATCAACCCGCCGAGGGAGAGGTGAGTGACCTTTTGAAAGCAGCAATGAACCCTTTCACTGCCGAGAAAATGTGAACACCACCAACTGCAGCAGGTACGTGTAGATCCTTACGAAGCCTCCGCAGTTGCGTCCACTGGCAGAACCTAACATTAACCCCTTTGCTGCCAATGATCACGAATTTCGCGTCAGAAACTATTGAACTCTGAGCGACATTCGTGTGTCGAAACAGATGTACATGGGACCAAAAAACATAGGGACCAAACATAGGTATAACAAACAAAGGACTAACAAGAGAAATGAATCAAGAATAAAATACAAAAGACACAGGAGACATAAATCCTCATGAGCCCCCTCGACTGCGGGGGCTCATGAGGATTTATGTCTCTTGCAGATGGGTGGCGTTCGTCTTACCCCGGCAGTTAAGGGGTTAGCAATCAGCCTGTAAATACGGGATGCAGCTTGGCATTAACAAAAATATAAGTACCTGACTCTAGATTGGCCTGGTTTCACGCACTTTTTTGTACGAGGATCAAATTTGTATAATGTGAAACCGAGAAAGGACACAGAACCTTAAGAGCCCCAGCATCTGCGAGGACTCATAAGGATCTATGTTTGGTGAGAGGTGTTCGCCGTGAGACTGCTGCTCCCAGCATCTGTTCTGTCAGCGATCTGGCGTATCCCTATTTCACACTCCGCATCCGCTTTGAACAGCAGTAGCTAATCAGGCTCTTTCCCTGAGTGAGTCACTTCCTACTTAGACCCGTTCCCGAAGTACGCCACAAGTACACCTCTATTCAAATGAGATGCAGCGTACGTACTCCCCGATCGAGTGAGTCTACTTGGGGAGTACTCAGTCCGCAAACGGTGCGGGGTTACGGTCACCGGCCGATTGCTCTAGACTTGCGTGTCAGGCGTGAGCGCTTGTTGCCGATGACTGATCTCATATTATAAATCAATCACCTATGTGTTGTCTGTGGCCGTTTCGCAGCATAGGGTACTGGTGAAGAAATACGTTTTTCATGATGTAGGCCTACATCCTTGTAATAATCAATTTCTTCTGTTACACAAATTTATATTTAAAATAAATAAATATATATATAAATTAAAAAGTTTTAAAAGATTAAAAACACACACGTTTTTATGACGCGTACGGATTGGCCGAATACCTAAAAACGCCGAATACTTGGGATACCATGAGTTTTGCCTCGGAAAAATTAACTTTCAATGACTCCATCCCTCACTGTCCCGCAGCATGAAAGTAAGAGCCGTCGCGGCAACTAAATAATTTGGACATTCACAATGATAGGTTTTGAACAATCGGGGTTTAAATGTATCAGTCGTACATTAGTGTGTGTTGTGCGTAGATGTGTACACATCATGAAAACCGCATTTTATGATAGCGTACTCTAGCATGCAATGCGTTTTTCGTGGTATGTATAGAATGACAGTATCACCATACGTCTATTCCCTACAGGCCTATAAATCACGAAAAAGGCGTTTCTCAGCCGTAGCCTGTGCTCCGCCGCAGTGTTTTTTCTCTTTGCTGGCTATTTTATTGCGCTCGGATCTGGCGGGACGAGAGATAAGGCCCACTGTTTATTATTAGACGCGGCAAAGCCAAAACAGTTTTCTCCACTCTTTGACACCGCGGCGAGGACCGACTAAGCCCACGCTGATTATTTGTGCTTTAGTCTTTATACCCCGTGTGCGCCGCAGTGCTCCCAGGTAATCCTCCGTCTTACACCTTCTTTACGGTACGCGCATATCGCCGTTGAGCAAGAGTATATGAACAAGGGTTGGCACAATTTTAACTCATTCTACCCCATACACACCACAGCAAGATCTGGATCGACCATGATAGTTCAAGGGTGATGCCAGAATAGCTTGGCGCCCATGGGCGCCAAGCTATTCTGGCATCACCCTTGAACTATCATGGTCGATCTGTGTCCTGCACTAGAATGACAGAGGACAACGGCAAACTTTTGGGGATTTCGGTGTTGGGATAGAATGAGTTAGCTCATTCAGCCCGACGCACGTATTTCCCAAATTTTGCAGGCGTCATCTAACGACTATGCACCTGTTGCAGGAGATGGATCGAGCATGATAATTCAAGGGTAGTGCCAACTAGCCTGGCGCCGACAGGCGCCAAGCTAATGTGGCGGCACTACCCTTGAATTATCATGGTCGACCCATCTCCTGCTGTAGTGCGTCAGGGCTGAATGGGTTAAACCTTTCAGATAGCATGTCTAGATAGCATGTGCGTTCAAAGTGGCACAGTTGCAGCCGGTGCGCCCGAATTGAATAGTGTTCGGGTCGTACTCCATAGGCAATAGATGTCCTTGTCTCTCCACAACCCGCCCGTTAGGGCCGTCCTGCATTATCACTCCGGTGCTGTGGACGTTAACCCGAAATAACCAGTTTAAACCTGAAGTGGGCTTTCCCAGATGTCATCTGAAGACTGCTTTGTAATCCGGAAGACAGACCGACCATGACAGTTCAAGGGGGGTGCCAGAATAGTTTTGGCGACTGTGAGCGCCAAGCTATTCTGGTACAACCCTTGAACAATCAGTGTCGATCAATTATCTTGCTATGGTGTGTCAGTCGGTGCTGAATGAGTTAACACAGCATACCCCGCCTCCTCATAATCCAGCCCGACAACGCAAACGCGATCTTGGGCAAGTTGACCTATGCATGGTGATCCGGAAGTCAAAGCAGTTTTTCTTTTTTTCAAATATTACTCGCCCATCACCTCTTTGGCTGTCGGTAGCGCTTTTTGTCTTTATGATTCCTGCTGGATATTTTGGCATTCATGGATTTTTGGCACAAGACTGTTCATAGACTGTACTATGTCTGCAATTTTTTCCCCAAACATTCCACGAAAAATCTTAACCCGGCCTTTAGTTGTCGGTGGCGGTTTTAGTCGCGATGGTTCCTGCAGAAATCATCGCGATAAAAACCGCTACCGACACTCAAAGGGCTAAAATTTGACAGAATTGTACCAATTTGAAATCATGACCATTGTCCAGGATGGTTCTTCACTTATTCTGAGTAGTATAATTAGAAGCACCCACACTATAGTAGAAACCCTCTTGGCCTCTGCTAGTGGATGGCCCAAATGTTTAGCCCAAAGAACGACAATATTATATATGGTGACTTCACAGAATCAATTTGAACAGTATTTCGTCCACAGCCGATAAATGGTGAAATCTGTTTGCCTGTACGCTGAACCGCAATGGCTGTGTCTAACTCTTGGCTATGCCTCCGTGCTACGGGGTATAAGTAAGTACATGGTAACTTCACAGAACAATGTGCTGCCACCGTACTGTCTGCCCTGGAACCGTTCCAGACCCAGTCAACTCCTGCGGCGAAAACAACGAAAGTGCAGCTTTTAATTTGCCACCGAGTAAGAGCAGCATTTAGATCAAGGGTTCGTATAGCGTACACCACAGTCAATCAAACCACGTTTGCCTCCAGTGTACAGGACGCAAATGTGGCTTGATTGACTGTGGCATACGCCAGATCTGCCCTGAGAAGGCAGACAACAGTAGGTCCATTTTTGAGAAAAGCGAGATTTTTGTAAAATGACTATGAAAATCTCGATTTTCACAAAAATGGACTTGCTGACTTGTGCCTGATTGTTTTGGTGAAAACAAGACTTTCGTGAAATTACAATGAAGCGAGATTTTCGCCATAAAATGACTTACTGTCTTTTGCCTTCACATTTAGAGATCGACTTGCGGTCACTTTCACGTGGCCCAAACAACAACAAACAAACAGTAATTAAAAAATAATAATAAAGGATGAAGAGAGAACGGTTGGTTAGTTAGTTATTTGGGTTTAACGCCGAACAGGTGACCAAGGCCAGGAAGAGAGAAGGGATAGAGGCGGTCCGTGGCGCAGTGTTAAAGCGTCTGCCACCAGTGCCAAAGCTGCGAGGTTCGATACTCGGTTCCAGAGTCGGACGTTTCTCCTGTAGTATGTGTCACCGTTAACTCATTCAGCCCGGCGCACGTATTTCCCAAATTTTGGAGGCGTCATCTAACGCCTCTGAAGCATGAGATGGATCGACCATGATAATTCAAGGGGAGTGCCAGATTACCTTGGCGCCGACAGGCGCCAAGCTAATCTGGCACTACCCTTGAATTATCATGGTCGACCCATCTCCTGCTGCAGTGCGTCAGGGCTGAATGGGTTAATTCGGGAGGGGCTTCGGATTTTTTCTCCAACTACTCCGGCTCTTCCTTCCCCTCCATTTGCAATTGGTAGCGGTTTCAGGCCACATAATTTCAAACACAAGCGATCAAAATATCCTGTAGTCTCCTATCACTAACCAGTGAACAAAGGCCGTCGGGCCGATGTTGGCCACCTTGGCCCGCGCATGGCTGTGCGCGGGGCAACCGCGGCCCACGTGGGCCCGATGACGGTATGAGCAGTGGGTAGATAGTGCTGAGGGACTCTAAATTGGAAATACTCAGCCAGAGCGGAACGGGTCTCAGTGGAGCAGAGCGTTGAGATGTCTATGATGTTGCTGGGTCTGTACTGCCGACGGACACAGATTGTTTTGAAATCATGGTAAAGCCAACGCCAACGATTCTCAATCATCTCAAGAACTGACTTGGGCACAAAGTGGTCTCAGCAAGAGGTATAGATCCTCATAAGCGCCCGCTATGCGGGGGCTTATGAGGAGCTATACCACTTTCCAGCTGGGCGGTGTTCAGTGTTTCTCGGCTCTGAACGGATGAAATAAAATAATAATAATACCGATTATCATACAGGCGCTTGGTATTGTATCTATAATGTATTGTATCTATCAGCTCAAAGCGCCGCGAATGGAAACCCAACAGGCACGCTCATGTGAAACGCACGCGTTTACTCTGAAGACAAACTCAACACAGTACAAGGCAAACATAGGACATTCGCTAGGTGCGACAATGTTTCGGAAATTTTCTGTTGTCTCAATTTAGAATCGTCGCGACACAAAGCGCTACCGACATCCGCCGGGCTAATGAAAATCATAAACAACGAAGTAACTGTTTGAGAGACAGCAGTTATCCACCTACGCCTCTCCTCCAGGGCGCAAAGGTCATCTGGCCGAAGACGGCCGCGGTCGGCCCGAAGACCTTTTGCTATCGGGGCCAGGCGTGGTAAATGAAGAAATCGGAAAACGCACGCTGCCCTTGATTCATCATGAGGGTACCGACTTCACAGCTACCATGAGGTCTTAGGGCCGAACTGAATTGCCTTTAGTCAGCGGGTGACAACTGTCAGTGAACAAATGTCCTCGGGCCGACGTCGGCCACGTGGTGGGTTTCACTGCCCAACTTTCCGGTCACAGTGGCGTTCTCGACGGCTGCGCTGATCAATGACGCAGCAATCAAGCCTGGCCAGTTGGAGGGGGGGTGGGGTGGGGGGGGGGGGAACAACCCTGTGTGCCGGCTCAGTTTCCAGCGTGAGCGGCAAAAGGTCCTAGGCCAACGTGCACCCGGAATCCTGTTGGTTACTGGGCTAACTTTATCGCGATTGACACCTCCTTTGTGCTATACGTCACTACGTGGCAGACGATCTGGAGCAAGTGAGCGACCGGCCCGGAATGTAAACACAGATCCCGCGTCCAAAGGCCGAACCAGGTTTCCGCAAGATGCGTCCAAACACACGGCCCATGTCAAGCGCTTACTGATGGTACTATAATCCACTCGCTAAAATCCCCATTCTATATATCTACTACTTCTGAGAGACACAAAAGAGATTTACATCAATGTGGGATCAAAAGGTACAGGTTCTCCTGCAAAATCTATGCCTTTTAGTCCAGATGAAAAAAATCTGCCAGAAGAAAAATGATTATCTTCTGACAAAAGTGCAAACAAGTGGCTTCGGTTTGAACTGTCACATTTTCAGCGATTAGTACGAAGAGGCCCGTCCATCTGTGAGAGTCGTACCCCAGCAGCAAAACGTCTTCGGGCCCATTACGGCCGCAGTGGACCCGAGGACCTTTGCTCACTGGGACACTCCGAAGGAACTCAGGAAAATCCACGCCCGGCCTCTTGCTGGGCTTCAATACTATTATATTATTGTGTGTAGACGAAGTAAGTGCCGGATTTTTACGTTTCACTCTCACGATTGACGTTAACCATTTGTCTGACGACGGTATCGCTTTACGCTGAGGTGATTCCTACTGTTCCCTGCTATTGAACGTATATTGTACTTTCAAGTTTGAAATCATCTCCGTCTGTTCATTCAACGACCAAAAGCCGCAAAGCTCCGCGGAAAAGAGATGCAAATTGGTCTTAGCAAAGACATTAATACTCATGAGCCCCCGCGACTGCTGGGGCTCTTGAGGATCAACATTTCTTGCAGTTGGATTGTTTTCCGTGTTTCCGATTAAGACAATTCCAGCATTAATAACCCTCCCTAGGGGCAGTTCGGTGTAATTCAGCAAAGAACGAACTTGTAGCTCACTCAGGCATATGATTTTACACATTGACCTACATACATGTGTATTGAATAAGATTTGTCGCGCTGCCTCGCAGATTGACGTTCATTGCCTGTGGATATTTGCCTTCTCAGTAATGCCGACTGAAGGACAACTTCCCACCTTTGCGATCAGATCACAGAATTCCCTCCCTTTGTTGTTTCAGGGGCAGCACGTGATCTTTGAGAGTTTGCGATTCATTTTTATCTTGGAGAGTTGACATTTCTATTATCGGCAGGTTCGCAATGTGTATTTTTAGCCAAGCAGACTCGGGGCTAGACGTTCCTTTCCTGAACCCTCGCATATCTGTCAGTCTCAGCTCCAGATGCTAACACCGATATATATCTGCGACTGCAGCTGCTGCGGAGATCTTGCGATTGTTGTTGGATTCCTGCACGAGACAAAGATTTTCAAGCGCCCCTTCATCCTGCAGGGGCCCTTGAAAATCTGTCTAGTGTTACCTGAGTACAGCTCTGTCCTGGTCTCAAACGGAGAAATCGGAGGAATAACCTCAGTAGCAGTACATTGTTTTCTGCTTTGATAGAACACACAAGCCGACAGAACTGAACGGGATCGTACTGTTGACTTCGCACGGCAAGCTTGAGCGTCGTCAGTACCGCGTGCTAAAATTGTTTACTACTTGCACGCTTCCAATGAAATTTCCTAAACCTAAGCCTTCACTGCCGAGAAAAAAGTGAACACTATCCGACTGCAAGAGATATAGATCCTCATGAGCCCCCGCGAATGCGGGGGCTCATGAGGATCTATGCCTCTTGCTGAGACCAGTTTGTATCCACGTTTCTTGGTCGTCGAATGAACAAAGATTTCAGAAACAAAAATGTACGTACACTGTAAGTACGGTGGCAGGGAAGGGGTTAAGTTGGGATGCAATGGATATCTATATATTCTTTAGTGCAGGGACCGCAGCAACCACCTGCAGAAAGCCCTGGCAAATCAGCAACAGCCAACCAACTGTCCCTCTGCATTTGCACTGCAGCGAGATTTTTGCGTGCGGGGCTAAAAACAGCCTCTTAAAAAACAAAGCCGCTAGGACTATGAGAATCACGGACTGGCTATTGAAAATAATGTCCAATTCGACCCATGAAGCTGCTTCTAAAGTACACTGACGAGCAAAAGAAATGCGACATTTTTGGAATCATCCGATGATTCCAAAAATGTCGCATTTCTTTTACTCGCCAGCCGGTATACGTGTATGCAAACCATCTGATACACCTTCTAGAACCTTGCTGGGAACGCGCTGTTCAGGTGCAAATTATTCCCAGTGTTATAAGAAGGTCGAATATAACCAAAAGTGAAATATAACCAGGTGTGGATCTTGGGGGGAGGGGGGGTCTAGGACTTCCGGACACCCTCCCCCACCTCCCCGCCACCCCAGGCCAAAAATTCTTTAAAATGCTTTGTTTTCATCCCTACGTCACGTAGCGCAAACTGTACCACATAACCTAGCTACAAAAATCCTTTTAGCGACTAGTGGCGGACTTTTTGTAGAACTCTTTCTGACGCGTCTTGGATGCCAGTTTTGTTCTATAATAGACCACCAAAACGTTCTAAAATACAAAGTTAGTTATTTAGTGTTGTTCGAAACAACAGGTACTGCACTACTGAAGTTGTTTGTAGCACGCATCTGCAGCAATAGTCTGTAACAGACCACTAAAGAAAGAATCTTTGCGGAATCGAAAGCACATGAGCAGCCAATGTACTATTTCAGAAGAATTTTACATTTTTTTTAGGTGGACAGTCACGCATCTCTTCCATTGACAATTTGTAGACTGTGCTGCTGATAATGCAGACGGCAACGTCATGAAAGATCTTAAATTACGGTATACGTCTATTATGTATACATGTAAATTCTTTTGACGTCAGTCATGTCTGGGGTGATCCAGGTCCGACGATTTCAGCTTGATTTATTTTACCAAAATAGTGGAGGAATGAAAACAAATACGTTATTGGTAGCAGGGATTTGCTGCACGGACCCTTGTAGACCTTCGGGAGGTCAAAGGAACCATTGTACCCATCTCTCTCTTGGCTTGACTTCGCGAACGAAGATTTTATAGGAGTTGCCCACGACGTCTGCAGGCTTGTTCGTGGCTGCGGAGGCCAATCCGAGACAGGCAGGTTCGACCGCAGTGGCTGCAGGGGAAGGTATGGCCAGGGTTCTGAGCTGCGGCATCTCTGTTTTTTCTCCTGAGCCGCTTGTCCTTAAGGCTAGCTCTGTGAGAGTCCTCAAAGGAGACAGCTGCCTTGTAAATGGTGGAGCGCCAGGTGTCACGGTCCGCAGCAAGCGAAGACCACTGGTGGTGGTCGATTTGGCAGGCACTAGGTGACTTCTTGAGACAGTCTTTGTATCTCTTCTTTGGTGCCCCTCTGTCACGGTGTCCAGTAGCAAGCTCGCCGAACAGGGTGATCTTTGGTAGGCGATGATCCTCCATCCTGGAGACATGCCCCGCCCAGCGGAGCTGTGTCCGCAGCAGCAAAGCCTCGATGCTCACAGTTTCAGCCTGTTCAAGGACCTCGACGTTGGTGACATAGTCACTCCAGTGAATGCCCAGGATGGTACGCAGGCAGCGCTGGTGGAAGCGTTCGAGGAGTCGTAGTTGGCTGCGGTAGAGGGCCCAGGACTCGGAACCATACAGCAGGGTGGTGAGGACCACAGCTCTGTACACGCTGATCTTGGTGCCTGTTTTCAGCTGTTGATTGTGCCACACCCGCTTGAAAAGTCGCCCGAAAGCGTGTTCGCTTTTGCCAGCCTGCTGTCAAGCTCCTTGTCCAGCTTGGCGTCCGACGTGATAATGCAGCCAAGGTAAGTAAACTGGTGCACTGACTTTAGTTCAGACTCGCCAATGGTGATGTGAGGAGGGCGATACACTGTCTTGGGTGCCGGCTGATGGAGGACCTCTGTCTTTTTCAGACTGACCTCGAGTCCAAAGAGCTGGGCAGCACCTGCGAAGCAAGACGTGATGCGCTGCAGGGCTCTCTCTGTGTGTGCAACGAGGGCAGCATCATCAGCAAAAAGCAGCTCACGAATCAGTTGGTCTAGGGTTTTCGTGTGGGCCTGCAGTCGTCTGAGGTTGAACAGGCTGCCATCGAGACGATACCTGATGTACACTGCATCGTCATCATCGAGGTCCACTGTGGCCTGCTTCAACATCATGCTAAAAAAAGATGGTGAAGAGGGTCGGTGCCAGCACGCAGCCCTGCTTTACGCCGTTGAGAATAGGGAATGGTTCTGAGAGGTCATTGTTGAGTCTGACCTGGCCTTGCTGGTCCTCGTGTAGCTGGACAATCATGTTGAGGAACTTTGGGGGACAGCCAAGTCGCTCCAGGATCTGCCACATGCCTTGCCTGCTCACAGTGTCGAACGCTTTTGTTAGGTCGACAAATGTTACGTACAGCCCTTTGTTCTGCTCGCGGCACTTCTCCTGTAGCTGTCTCAGCACAAAGACCATATCGGTGGTGCTCCTGTTTGCTCTGAAGCCACACTGGCCCTCTGGGAACAGTAAACAGTAAATTATTGTATTGTACCCATAGAGCGTATACAAAGGGAGTGGCAATTCCAGCCTCGCAGAGTGCGGCGTCGCGCGCTCAGCGGTCGCCATCTTGTGAATGCCGGCGCCAGCGTTGCTGGCACTAGCTGTAGAGACAGTTCATGTTTGCATTCACACACAATGACGGGCTGCGCAGCTTTCAACTGCAACAATCGCGATATTCGCGAAAATCGGGAGGAAGGCATGACTTGAGAAAATAAAAGCTGGAGGGGAAGAAGGGGAAAAAATTAATAAAATTAAATAAAATACAATTGAAAAGAAAAATTGAAAAAAAAATGACACAATGATGTAAAATTGTCCAACAAGAAAGTTAAACCTCACAAACGCTAGGATACAACTCTATGCGAGCATCCTTCCGAAAGTGAGCCAACGGCCTAGTAACACAAGTCAGTAGGAAAGCCCATAGAGCTATCAGTCCTAATCCTTAGCCAATACGGGGGAAGGGTTTAAACGGAGATCGAGATACGTGCAGCAGAACGCTACACTAAATTTTCATCTGCACAGTTTGACCCGCTGACGATGAGGAGTACGGGCAATTTAAAGCAAAACGTCCTCGAAATACACATGAACTAGACATACAAATCCAGACTGACTTGTGTCGCTCAAGTGTGTACGGCCGGCCGATAAACAGGCTATTGCATCAAATAGTGTGCGATGTCAAACACATATTTACACACATGGACCGGTATGACTAGCTTGTACACATAGTACATTGTTTTGTACTTTGGTTAGTGACAAAAGTACACGTAGCATAATACTGCTTGGTGGATCCTTATATTGTATTCTTTTGTTTTGTTTTCTCTTGTATTGTTTAGTCGGCGAAAAATAATACTTTCATGGTATAAATTGAAAATGTTCGTGTGTCATACCGTTCTGTCTGTTTATAAAGATAGGCCGTATGAGTGTGTAATTCCTATGGAAAAGAGTACGAGTCACTGAAACACTGACAGTGAATGTCGGATGCTTTTTGCATGATTTGATCTTGTTTGAGTTGGGCACGAAATAAAGAGCGTCTGCATAATCAAATTATCAGCTGCATTTTCAGAGTTTATGTTCGTCGGTATGTCTGTCAGTATTTCTGCCTCTTCTGTCTGTCTGTCTGTCAATCAGTCACTATCTCTGCCTCTTCTGTCTGTCTGTCTGTCTGTCAATCAGTCAGTATCTCTGCCTCTTCTGTCTGTCTGTCAATCAGTCAGTATCTCTGCCTCTTCTGTCTGTCTGTCAATCAGTTAGTATCTGTCTCTTCTGTCTGTCTGTCGGTCAATCAGTCAGTATCTCTGCCTCTTGTCTGTCTGTCTGTCAATCAGTTAGTATATCTGCCTCTTCTGTCTGTCTGTCTGTCAATCAATTAGTATCTCTGCCTCTTCTGTCTGTATGTCTGTCAGTCAGTCAGTATCTCTGCCTCTTCTGTCTGTCTGTCTGTTTCTGCCTCTTGTCTGTCTGTCAGTGTTTTTGTTTCTTCTGTCTGTCTGTCTGTCTCTCTCTGTGTGCGTGCGTACGGCGTGTGTGTGTGTGTGTGTGTGTGTGTGTGTGTGTGTGTGTGTGTGTGTGCGTGCGTGCGTGCGTGCGTGCGTGCGTGTGTGTGTGTGTGTGTGTGTGTGTGTGTGTGTGTGTGTGTGTGTGTGTGTGTGTGTGTGTGTGTGTGTGTGTGTGTGTGTGAGTCGGAGTGTTGTGCAGTCGATGTGCGAGTAGAAAGAAAGAAGTCCTAAGAACTTATGTTTTCGATTTCATCCATACTCATATGCACATAGTGTACATGACATGGGGCAAGGGAAATGGACCAGTCACCTAGGGACACAGAGGTGTAAAAACAGGAGGAAAAAAATACGACTGATTTCCATAAGCGACTGGCATTCATTTGCCTGAGCCAAATGGATCGACCAAGGATAGATAGATAGCAGAGCAATACTTTCGCGATTCCTTAGAAATAAGGCACCAAGATATACGCATTCAAAAACTTCTTTAGCTTCTGCATGCATGGCACAGTCATAGTCCTGTCTAAACTTACGTAACTTAAGATAACATTAACGCGTGTGGTTGTGCCGTAAGGAAAACAAAAGTGCTCCAAACAAACGCTTTTAGACCACTTGGTTATTTTATAATGTGTGTATTATGTTGGAAATGTACAAAAAGTACAAGTCCGTACAGTTCACACGCCTAGCACTCCATTATCGGTATCTCCACTAAGTGTTACTAAGGCAGCAGTAATATACAGGCTATACATAGCATAAACAGAGTGCGGCGGTAGCGGTTAGTGGCATACACAATACGGCGGGCGGTCTCCACGCTGATAAGCGCCAGAAAGCTTCTCCCTATGTATACGCTCTATGATTGTACCCCGAAGGCCGAAAGCCTGCGGGGTACAATGGTTCTTTTGACCTCCCGAAGCCGGCCTACAAGGGTCAGTGTAGCGAACCCCTGCTACCAATAAATTATAATATCAAAGCCCCTTCTTTGGACTTTGAAACCCCCTCCCTCCCCCATCCCCACCCCACCCCCTCCCGCTTCATATCGGTATTGTCAGTACTTTGGAAGGTCTGGCGTCGGGAGGCCTTTCGTGTCAGGTTGAAGGTCCCAAACAAAACGTTGCCCCCCCCCCCCCCACCACCACCACCCCTATCCCCAGAAAGTAGCTGATCCGCCCCTGATAACAGAGTCTTTTTCGACGTTCCGATCACACTTTTCAATGTGAAATTATTTTGCTTATAAAGCTTCGGATATAACAAATACTTTGCTGGCGTAGGGGGTGGGGGGAGTGGGGGAGAGTGGGGGGGGGGAGTGGGAGAGAGTGGGGGGGGGGGGTCATTTTGTTATATCCGAAGTTTACTGTAATTTGATAATTTCGCACGACACAAATTACGTTCAGTGAGCAGACGTCTGTCTTTCGTCCAATTGATCGCTTCAGTCTGACAACTGATTTTCGATTCCCAAAGTGGCCGGCCGCGGTTTGCAAAGGTCACACTGTATTTACTGGAGTACCCGTCACTGCCGCCAAAAGGACTGAAGCGCACAACACACAAAAACACAAGAGACATAGATCCTCATAGTCTCTGCGGGGCTCATGAGGATCTATGTCTCTTGCTTATAGCATTTATATCCGTGTGCCTCAAGCATTTGTGATCATCAGGAGTGAGTCTGTGATGGTTTCCGCCAGTGACTTTATTTACAGCAGAAAGTTAGTTATTTGGGTTTAACGTCGAGCAGGCGACATTTACAGCATACAGTGTAGACCGTCGTTCGGCTTTCCATAGACATTTAACCCGTTCACTGATGAGTAAAAGTGAACCTGATCCACCTATAAATCCTCACGAAGCCATGCAGTTGGGCCTAGGGCCAGTTGCTTGAGTGAGCTTAGTCCTGCGCCAGCCGCTAAGCACGGTGATCCGCTATAGTAAATTCCATGCCAAATACCAACCAAATAACCAAGGGCAAGCAGCGTTATTTAGCGTAGTCCTGCGCCAGCCGCTAACACGGTGATCCGCTAATGCGGATCACCGTATTAGTGGCTGGCGCAGGACTAAGCTCACTAACGCATCTTACCCCTGGTTACTTGGTGTGGAATTTGCTGCTACGATCCAACTACAAGAGACACACATCTTCACAAGCCCCTGCAGTTGGGCATGCGGTCAGTTGCACGAGTGAGCTTAGTTCTGCGCCAGTGTCTAAGCAAGGTGCTCCGCCATAACACCTCAAACGGAATTTACGGCCACTGGCATTGAAAGAGTTAAAATGAAGCGCGTTTTTGAAGGCATGGGATTAAGTGACCTTTAACTTCAAAGACACGGCAGCGTGCGTGCAACGGTACCTTGCCGGCAAAAGAGGGTCATGCAAGAAACATGGGCTGATTCCTGGTCTCACCGAGCTCGCGACATGCATCTTTTAACAATCGGATCAACACTTGCTCTTTTTCTCGACATTGGCATGTTTTTGGAGACCAATGTTGCACATTGCCGTTTTCTTTTCTCCTCCTTTTATTTCTCAAAATTAAACAAACCCTTTCCTTCCGTCACAAATGATGTGATTGTTCCCGGCCGTGGCTAATCAGTTCCACGCTAAATCGCCCCTTCTGTCCCAGGAACATGTATAACATGACGCCAGCAAAAGGCGATTCTCAGACCTGCAGAGGCTTTCTTTGCATCTGTGGTGTTCACAGTTTCCAGCAGTGGATGGGTTAAAGGGACCTGCTCCAGGCAAAAAGGGTTACCGATGTTTACATATGTTCTTGGTACGTCTTACAATAATGATATAAAAAGGTTAACATAACTTGTGAAGATTGACTGTCGTCAAATGAAGGATTTTTCACCTCTTCTTCATTGTACAGTAGGTCAACGTAGGAGAGATCCACAGACGCGATACGAAGCAACAACAAGAAACCACACTAAAAACACACCGTGAAAAACGGTTAGATAGGTTTTAGTTGAGGCAAGACATCTTTAACTCATTCAGCCCGACGGCCGTATTTCCCAAATTATGGAGGCGTCATCTAATGACTATGCACCAGTTGCAGGAGATGGATCGACCATGATAATTCAAGGGCAGTGCCAGATTAGCTTGGCGCCGACAGGCGCCAAGCTAATCTGGCGCTACCCTTGAATTATCATGGTCGACCCATCTCCTGCTGTAGTGCGTCAGGGCTGAATGGCTTAATAGCCCGTCGTATAGGCGAGTGATAGCAGTCAGAGTCCGCCAAGGAGCAGATCGCTCCATAACCCCTTCCATGCCACAGTACGTACGCTGTACGTACAGTTTTGTTGCTGAAATCTTGGTTCATGCGACGAGGAAAAGCGGCCAAGAAACATGGATACACATTGGTCTCAGCAAGAGACATAAATCCTCATGAGCGCCCGCAGTCGCGGGGGCTCATGAGGATCTATGTCTCTTGCAGTTGGATCGTGGATCACCTTTTTTTTCTCCACAGTGAAGGAGTTAAACATTGACAGATCAAGGCTTAGGAAGTTTCATTCGAAGCGTTTTGGTTCGAATCTTGGTTTATTCAAAAACCAAAAGCCGACACCGTCCAATTGGTCTCAGCATGAGACATAGATCCTCATGCGCCTCCGCAGTCGCGAGGGCTCATAAGGACCTATGTCTCTTGCCGTTGGATCGTGTTCAGTTTTTCTCGGCAGTGAAGGGGTTAAGATATTAGAAAAAAAAGAGACACATTCAGGAAATTCTCTTCGGCTTCAGTAATCAGTTCACGCAATCCCCAAAAACAGAATACGATCGGGCTCACGTCAGCCGCCCTTGGCCAGCGCACGGTTGTGCGTGGGCCAAGGGCAGCTGACGTAGGCTCGGTGATCTTTTGCGCACTGGAACGCTCTCTGTTCGGCAATCACGCTACCGAATCCTTTCAGCACCGCAGCCAAACGACTGGGAAATTTTTATCGTCGTATACCCGACTTTCGCATATTGTGTTAAGCTTGGCCATTTAAAGACACACTCAAAAGATTCTCATGAGCTGTCATGTCAGAATCCCTAGCAAAAAAGCACGGTTTGTCTGCTTGAATTAGCAAGCAAGTTTTAGTGGCTGAGGTGTGTGTGGTCACTGCTAGGCTATTCGTTGGTTGTTGAGGTTTTGGTGGTCGTGGTGTTGGTGGTGGTGGTGGCTGTTGCATTTCTTGTTGTCATTGTTTTTTAAGTTTTTTAATTGTTGGTTTGTTTATCTGTTTGTCTGTTGGTCTGTACGTTTGTGTGTTTGTTTATTTGTTTGTTTGTTTTGGACCTTTTTTCTTTTTTTATTCTTTTTTTTTGGGGGGGGTAGATAAAAAAAGGGTTTGTTGGTAGTCGTGATGGTGTTGGTGGTTGTGGAGGAGATGGTTCTTGTTGTTTTTCTTCTTCTCATTTTTTTCTGGTTTGTTTGTTGATTTGTTTGTTTTGGTTTGCCATTTGGTTTGTTTGTTTATTTGTTGATTTGTTTGTTTTGGTTTCGCCATTTGCTTTGTTTATTTGTTGTGCTGGTTTTGTTGTTGTTGTTTGTTTTGTTTGTTGTTTTTGTTTCGGAAGAGGGGGGGGGGAGGGTAGGGGGGGGGGGGACGGGTTGAGTTGAGTTGGGCTTTGGTTGATTTTGGCTTTGTTGGCTGGCTGGTGTTGCCGTTGGTTGGTTTGATTTGTGGGTAGAGATTGGTGAGATTGGGGTCTGGAGTTGGATTGGGTTTCTTTCTTTCTTTTTTTTTTTTATTTTTTTTTTTTTTCTCTTGCTTTCTTGTTTTGTTCAGTCCTTGCTAGCTCCTCAATCTCGTCGTGTGCTGTTTCATGCAAGCACTGTGGGTCACTTGTAGCGGACAGTGAAAGGAACTACCCAATGCGCAACAGGCCATCGGGCCGACGTTGGCCTGCCTTTGGCCCGCGTGCGCGGGCCAACGGCCGCCGACGTCGGTCCGAATGCCTTTTGCTCCTTTGGTCTGCACCACGGGACTTCTTACACGCCACAATTTCCATTTCATTAAACAGACACTCTCTCTGTGTCTAAATCAGTCTCTCTGTCTCTGTCTGTCTGTCTCTGACCCACACCTGAATACGACACAGTGACCTGAAAATATTGCTTATTTATACTTTTCTAACTTCGCAAGAGGAACAAACAGCAGGTCGATACGCAAAGCAGTACCGGCGTACAAGTAATGGAGAATGGATTGAAGCTTAAGGGTAGTGCCTAAATAGCTTTGCGCCTGGACAGGCGCCAAGCTAATCTGGCACCACCCTTGAGCGAGTGATCTCGCTGCCAGTGGACGGAGATTGTGTTTCTAAAACCTGTGTACACGCTCGAAAGCCCCAGCCATCCAACTAGCATTGAGGCAACGTGATGTCAACCAGAGGCATAGATTCTCATGAGCCCCCGCAGTTGCGGGGGATCATGAGAATCTATGTCTATTGCAAATGGGCCGAGATAACATTTTCTCGGCAGTGAATGGGTTAATACAAAACCCGCCACCCCCACCCCCTCCCCTCCTCACCCCTTCCTGCCCCCACTCCCGCTTGTATAGAAACCTGCAGACATTAATCAGGGTTTGTGCCGCCCGAATTTCTTTGTCGTGGTGCTAACGCGCGTTGATTGGGGGGAACAAGTGACATAAGACATAAGACATTTATTCACCAAGTAAAACGTTACAAGGATTTTTGTGTGACATGGCGACACTTGCTGCACATGCATTCATCATGACATACACTCACTGAGTTGGCGATCGTCCTGTATACAGCACTAAGATAGATAAACACAATATTACACACATATCAGTGCTATGTCACAATCATGGAATCACGTTGTTCCATGGATGGTGATGAACTGAGAACAGCTTCTGGAAAGAAACTGCATCTGAATCGAGAGGTTCTGGGTTTCAAAGCACGAAACCGCCGGGCAGAGGGCAGAAGCTCGAAGAGATGATTGGCTGGGTGTGACAGATCGCGAACGATCTTTCCTGCCTTCGTTCCATACACTTTTGAAAATGGAGGCGACAGATGGAAAGTCGCAACCGGAAGGGAATTGACATAGCAGGGGTCTGCACGTGCAGTTGTCACCTTGGCGCGTGTAGTGCACGTGGCAGGGATAATCCACAGCAGGTTTTAGCCATAGTGTTGTTGTGCACTGAACCGTGTATTTTGTGTGGGTGTGCGAGCGTGCGTGTGCGTGCGTGCGTGCGTGCGTATGTGCTATAGTGTGTGTGTGCGTGTGCGTGCGTGTGTATGTGTGTGTGTGCGTGTGCGCGCGCATGCGCACGTGTGTGCGTGTGCATGCGTGCGTGTGTCAGTGCGTGTGTGTGCGTGTGTGTGCGCGCGTGTGTGTGTGTGTGTGTGTGTGTGCGCGCGCGTTTGTGTTTAAGCGCGTGTGTGCTTACGCATGTGTGTGTGTGTGTGTGTGCGTGTGCGTGCGTCTGCGTGCGTGTGTATGTGTGTGTGTACGTGTGCGCGCGCATGAGTGCGTGTGTATGTGTGCTTGCGCGCGCGGGTGTGTGTGCGTGTGCATGCGTGCGTGTGCGTGCGTGTGTGTACGTGCGTGCGTGTGTGTGTATGCGCGTGTGTGTGTGTGCGTGCGTATGTGCGTGTGTGTGTGTGTGTGTGTGTGTGAGAGCGTGCGTGCATGCATGCATGTGTGCGTGTGTGTCAGTATGTGTGTGTGTGTGTCTGTGTGTGTGTGTGTGTGTGTGTGTGTGTGTGTGTGTGTGTGTGTGTACGTGCAAGCGTACGTGATTACGTTGGTATACTTTGGAAGGAGAGAGAGAGAGAGAGAGAGAGAGAGAGAGAGAGAGAGAGAGAGGAGGGGGTGGGGGTGAGTCCGGAACCTGTAGTAACCTGACCTACTCCTGTGTCTTTTGTCTACATTGTATTTTTATTAGTCGCTCTGGCCGACTTCTGGCCGGATAGTGTGACGCGAAGTTAATTAAAGCAGTGTCTCGCCGCACTGAACCTGTCGCGTGCTCATGCAATTTGCATGGGAAGAAAACACGCGAAGACTATTTTTGTCAGAAATATTTATGTATTCCTGGCCGGCATTCTAACCAAATAACTCTCTGTAGACTTCATTTGATCTTGAAGCAAAAGTCGCAGGAGACATAGATCCTCATGAGCCCCCGCAATTTGCGGGGGCTCATGAGGATCTATGCCTCCTGCTGGCTATCGTTACCGGCTGTGTACTGAGAAGTGGAGTGGGGGAGGTGGGTGGTATTGGGGGGGGGGTGGGGGTGGGGGGTGGGGGTGTCACTAGCACTCCACCTTGAGTGCAATTGTTTTCAGTGGTGAATTATGCGGTGGTCCTACTCAAGAAATATAGAACTTGATGTACCTCGAAAGGTGGATATGGGCTTTGGAGAACCTGCACAAGTTGTTGATCCATATACGTCTTTGTTTTTCAAAAGGAGTTTGTCTGTATACATTTTTGTATCTGGGTTTTTGTCCCTGTGTTGGTCTTCTTTATATCTGGATAACATTCTGCTGATCGTTCTGGTGTTTTACACATTCGAGACGTGCTGCATCCGGATGCACGGCTTTATGCCGCATATCCGAATGCTGCCCGTGTCGAATGATTATCAGTCTCAAGATCAGCCAGATCGAACCAAAGGCCAACGGCCAATATCTTTTCGACTGTCTAAAGAAAGGATTTGCCTTGACTCTGCCTCAATTCGATGATAATTCGATGACTACTATACGAGCAATACCGCCCATTGCGCAAAGGCCATCGGGCCGACGTCGGCCGACGTTGGACCGCGCACCACCGTGCGCGGGCCAACGGCGTCGACGTCGACCCGATAGCCTATTGCGCGCTGGGTAGTTTACACATTGCGCATGCAGGACTGAAGCAACTGACAACGCCAGCTTGATCAGAGAGAAATATACCTACTTGCATCTTGTATTATTGTAATTGTTTGCCAGTGGACGCAGATGGTGTTTCTGAAGTTTTTGTTCATTCAATGCCAAAAATCTCCCGCTGTCCAAGGACCAAGGATGTAAAGTGTTGTCAGCAAGTGGCATTAGATCCTCATGAGCCCCCGCAACACACACACACACACACACACCATTAACCCTTTCAGCCCTGACTCACTACAGCAGGAGATGGTTCGACCTTGATAATTCAAGGGTAGTGCCTTTCGGCGCCAAGCTAATCTGGCACTGCCCTTGAATTATCATGTTCGATCCATCTCCTGCAACTGGTGCATAGCCAGATGGTGCGTTAGATGACGCCTCCAAAAATTGGGAAATACGGCCGTCGGGCTGAATGAGTTAACACAATACAGCTACACATTTTAATACGCGACAGCTTTGATCACTTATATCTGCCACCTTATACATACATGTTTTTAAGTCCCTTCTATTTATTAAAGGGAATCTTTTGGACGGGTCGCGGTGGGGCAAATTTAATAGTATGTCCCTGATGTCAAAGTCAGGCAGGCTAAACCTCTAACAATTGAAGTAACAAGATAAATATTACGTCATGTCTAGTTACGTTAACCTCGCTGCTGAACGTACATTTGGCGCGAAGCGCCGTATGTGCGTATGTATGTGTGTGCGTATGTATGTAAACAAGAGAATCTCCGATATTTCTGTACACACAAGCTTGAAACTTGGCGAAATACTTTCTTAAGTGGGTGGCTAAGAGAGCCTCCGAGCACATTGTAATAACAACCGTTTATAGGAAGTCGGTTGACCCAGATTACAGTCCGTAATTGTTGTCATATTTACTTGAACTTTTGCATATAGCTAGTTTGGAGAAAGACGTTGGATGAGTTCGTTAGTCAGCTTTGTATCTTTTCAACTTCTTTAGTAAAAAATAATTCTTTTCAGAAAAGAATTAAAACACCAAGAAAAAACCTTTTCTTCTAGAGAAAGTCAGACAGTGGCGGTGACGTAAAAGAGGCAACTCCGTCACTATGTAGACACTGACATAATACTCTAAATCTGACGTCATTCTCTCTCGCGTGCGCGCTCTCTCTCTCTCTCTCTCTCTCTCTCTCTCTCTCTCTCTCTCTCTCTCTCTCTCCTCTCTCCTCTCCCCACTCTCTCTCTCTCTCTCTCTCTCTCTCTCTCATCTCTCCTCTCTCTCTCCTCTCTCTCTCTCACTCTCTCTCTCCTCTCTCTCTCTCTCTCTCTCTCTCTCTCTCTCCACTGCACTTTACACGCAGAAGAACAGACCTGGAATCAGACTCTGTTGAAAGTGTGTGGGTTGAGGTAAAGATCGGCCCCTCTGCTTGTTGGATTTGTATACAGAAACCCGTCTGCGTCATTTGAGTGGTAGGACGACTTTTTAAATATGGCGGATAAGCAGTTAACAAAAGCAGCACTGAAGTGTTATTACTTGGCGATTTTAACATTAATGTGTTTGTCTCGAACCCTGCTTGGGAATCCACAATCACTATGGTTGGTCTCAAGCAGATTATCACGTCTGCAACTAGAGTTACATAGTCGTCTGCCACTCTAATTGATCATGTATACACCTCCAACAATTCAAGGGTTCTTAGTTCTTGTGCTCTTTAAGTGGCGATCAGTGACCACTACCCTGTGTGCTGCAGCTGGTCTTTGAGGGTGGACAAACAAAATCGGAAAAACCAGCATACCACTATCTATTATAGCTCGTTTAAAAAGTTTAATAGGGATATGTTTCTAGCCGAACTAAATGAAACTTCTTTTCTTTCGGTTTACAATCATACGAATCCTGAAGATGAGTTGGCCGATTGGTATAGATTGTACCGTCGGGTTCTTGACAAAAATGCGCCGTTGCGTGAAAAGAGGGTGAAACATGTGCATTTACCCCAATGGTTAAGCAATGACATTAAAGAGGCCATGGCTGTCAGAAATGAACTAAAGCGCAACAATGATTTTGGTGCTTTCCGCAAGCAGAGAAATCGTGTTAAATACATGGTATTAGAGGCCCCAAAAAACCACTTTAAGCTATTGATGGACAACAAAACCGACACCTTATCTGTCTGGCGCGCCCTTAATGCGTTCACTAAATCACGACAAACAGCACCATGTACATCTATATCTGCAGACACATTTAACAACCATTTCTTGTCTGCTGCTGATTCGTTGTTAAGCAGTACGACAACTCACACACCATCTATATCCGAAAGGCATACAGATTTTTGTGAGGACAAACTCGCGCCAAACGTATCCTTTAGTATTCCGTCGCTTACTGTATTTGACGTTGGCAAATCTGTTAGCGAACTCAAAAATAAGCGCTCACTTGGTCACGACGGGATAAATACATAATTTTTAAAACTTGCTGCCCCGTATGTGGTCGAGTCTTTGACATTTATTTATAATCTCGTTTTACAACATGGTACATTTCTAAACAGCTGGAAAGTAGCCAAAGTTATTCCTCTGCCTAAATGTAAGAACCTCTCAGACCCTAATAAGTTTAGACCAATCTCGCTCTTGTCAGCTCTGTCAAAACCAATAGAAAAACATGTACACAGGCATCTGAGCTATTTTCTTGAAAAACATAACTTGCTTTACCCACTACAGTCAGGTTTTAGACCTCGCCACTCATGCCACACAGCTCTAGCTCACCTGACCAATACTTGGCTTACGTCCATGAACAAAGCTGAAATGACCGGTGCTGTATTTCTCGATTTCTCTAAAGCCTTTGATCTAGTAAATCATGATATGTTGATACTAAAGCTATCAGTGTATCACGTAAACAAAGCATCCTTGGACTTTTTCAAATCATACCTGCACGGAAGACGTCAGTATGTGTTTGTTAATGGAAAACGTTCTGCTGAAGGCATAATAAAGCATGGCGTGCCTCACGCCTCAATATTAGGGCCCCTCTTATTTTCCATTTACATCAATGATATGCCATTGCATATTTCAGATCTAAACGTACGCTGTAGCCTGTTTGCTGATGATGCTACTCTCGACGTGTCGTCAGCGAATATCTCCACAATCAATTCCTCACTTCAACAGGGCTTAATTGATGTTTCAAAATGGTGTCACACTAACTATATGGTACCAAATCCGTCTAAAACAGAATGCATGCTAATAACTACACGACAAAAGCAGCAGCTACATCCACCCCCGCTTAGCCTTTCTCTCAACTCTGAGCCGATTAGACAAGTTAGAGAGCAACGCTTGTTAGGCGTCATTATCGACGACCAACTCACATGGCACGCGCATGTCAGCAGCGTATGTCGAACAGTGTCCAGGAATTTATATCTTCTTTCAAAACTGCGTTATTTTACAGATACACCGACAAGGAAAATATTCTATAACGCACATATTCAATCCCATATAGATTATGCTTCCACAGTTTGGGATGGATGTAGCGATGCGTGCATAAAAAGGCTTAATGCTCTTCACGGTAGGGCAGCCAAATTAATCCACCCGGATAGTAAAGAAAGCACCGACGACCGACTCAATACCCTCGACATGCTGCCTCTGCGTAAGTTACTCATGTACAATAAAGGCGTACTTATGTTTAAAATCTACCACTCTAAAACGCCTAGTTATCTAACAGATCTATTTAGCCCTGCTCATACGCCTTATAAAAGGACGAGGAACAATCTATCTATACCAAGGCCGCGCATCGATATATTCAAAACTAGTTTGTCTTACTCAGGAACCAAACTATGGAATTTGTTGCCTATCGACATTACTTGGGCTCCTTCTTTGTCCACATTCAGGGCCCGCTTATTTCGGCAGCTGAAAGAAACTTAAGCCCATAGTTGTGTAGTTGTGTCGGCGTTTTTCGAGCGCATCGAGTTGTATTGTCGAGTTTGCTGTTGCTGTTCAAACTAAGCTTCTAACGTTCATGTTTAATCAGGTTCTTAGTGTGTTTGTGTGTGTATGTGGTGTGTGTGTGTGTGTGTGTGTGTGTGTGTGTGTGTGTGTGTGTGTGTGTGTGTGTGTGTGTGTGTGTGTGTGTGTGTGTGTGTGACTGCCAAATAGTTTTTTGTTGTTTTTTTTTTAAATCCCGTTTTGCTTTTCCAATTTGTTTAGTTTTAGTCAGGCGCGTGAGATTGTTGTGTGAGTGCGTGTGCAAGGACATGATTGAAAAAAGGTCTGTGTACCTAATCATTTATCCTTGAGAAATTTCATTTCATTTCATTTCATTTCATTTCATTTCTATCTCTATCTCTATCTCTATCTCTATCTCTATCTACCCCACCCGGGTCTGCCCTGGGGGACTTGGGTGGGGTTAGGTATTTTTTAGTTCCCAGGGTCACCCTGGTCAGCCCCACAGGGTGGGGCTTTCTCTCTATTCTGGGGCATGTGTTTCTGTCTACCCGAGGTCCATTCACCTGTATTTGCCTTTTTTAAACTCTCCCTACTGTCTGCACTGCCTGTAGCTCTTGATATTGGATGTGTGTTGCTAAATGGTCTTAGCTTTATTTAGGCCCCATGTGTTAGGTTTATTTAATGTGTTTGACCGGCTGGCGATATACATTCAATGTTCTGTTTAGTTGGTTGTTTTTTTTTTTTTTTTTCACAAGCAGTGCAGGCACGTCCTGAGAAAGCCTTGTTGCTGTCGGGACGTTAAGCAATGTACAATCAATCAATCTCTATCTCTATCTCTATCTCTCACACTCTCTATCTCTCACACACTCACACACACACACTCACTCACACACACTCACACACACACACTCACTCACACACACTCACTCACACACACTCACTCACACACACTCACTCACACACACTCACTCACACACACTCACTCACACACACACACTCACTCACACACACTCACCCACCCCCACACCCCCACCCACCCCACCCACACACCCACCCCACCCACACCCACCCACCCCCCCCACACTCACCCCACCCACACCCCACCCACCCACACTCACCCCCACCCACACCCCCCACTCACCCACCACCCACCCACCACCCACACCCCCTCACACCACCCCACCCACCCCACCCCCCACACCCCCCCTCACCACCCACTCACCCACCCACACCACCCACCCACTCACACCCCACCACCCCACCCCCCACACCCACCCCTCCCCCACACCCCCCCTCACACTCCCACCCACACCCCCCCACCCACACCCCCTCACCCCCACCCCCACCCACACTCCCCACCACACCCCCCACCCCCACACCCCCACACCACTCCCACCCACACCCCCACACACACCCACCCACCCCCCACCCACTCACCCACCACCCACCCCACCCACTCACCCACCACCCACTCACCCACCACCCACCCACCACCCACCCACACACCCACACACCCCACCACCCACCACCACCCACCACCACCCACCACCCACCCACCACCCACACCCCACCACCCACCACACCACCACCCACCACCCACCCACACACCCACCACCCACCCACACCACACACCCCCACACCCACCCACACACCCACACTCACCCACACCCCACCACACCACCCACACCCACCACACACACACACCCCCCACACCCCACACCCCCACACACCCACCCCCCCACCACACCCCACCCACACCCACACCCACACCACACACCCCCCCACCCACCCACACCCACCACCCCACACACACACACACCCACCACCCACACCACCCACACCACACCCACACCCCCACCCCACACACCCACCACCCACCACACCACCACCCCCCACCACCCACCCACCCACACCCCCACCCACCCACACCCCACCCCACCCACACCCACCACCCACCCCCACACCACCCACCCACACACACACCCACCCCACCCACACCCACCCCACCCACCCCCACCCACCCACCCCCCCACCCACCCACACCCACCCCACCCACACCCACCCCCCACCCACCCACCCCCACACACCCACCCACCCACACACCCCCCCACCCCCACACCCACACCCCCACCCACCCACCCCACACACCCACCCCCACCCCCCACCCACCCACCCACACCCCCCCACCCACCCACCCCCCCCCACACCCACCCACCCACCCCCACACCCACCCACCCCCACCCCCACCCACCACCCCCCCACCACCCACACCCCCCACCCACCCACCCCCACCCACCACCCACCCCCACACCCACCCCACCCACCCACCCACCCCCCCACCCCCACCCACCCACCACCACCCACCACCCCCCACCACCCCCACCCACCCACCCACCCACCCCACCCCACCACCCACCACCCCACCACCCACACCCCACCCACCCACCCACCCCACACCACCCCCACACACCCACACACCCACCCCCACACCCCACCCACCCACCCACACACCCACCCCACCACCCACCCACACACCCCACACCACCACCCACACCCCCACACACCCACCCACCCACACACCCCACACCCACCCCACCCACCCACCACACCCACCCCCACACCCCCCACACACCCACCCACACCACCCACCCACCCACCCACCCACCACCACCCACCACCCACACCACCCCCCACCCACACACCCACCCACACACCCACACCACCCACCCACCACCCACCCCACACACACCACCCCCACACACACCCCCACCCACACCCACCACCCACCCACCACCACCCACACCCACCACCCACCACCACCCCACACACTCCCACACCACCCACACCCACCCACCCACCCCACCACACACCCACACCCACCCACACCACCCACCACACACCCCCACCACCCACCCCCCACCACCCACCCACCACCCCCACACCCACCCACCACCCACACACCACCCCCACACCCACCCACACCCACCCACCCACCCCACACCACCCCACCCACCCACCCACCCACCCACTCACCCACCCCCACCCACCCCACCACCCCCCACACACCCCACCCACCACCCCACCCACCCCACCCACACACCCACCCACCACACCCACCCCCACCCCACCCACACACCCACCCACCCACCCACACCCCACACACCACCCACCCACCCCACCACCCCCCCCACACCACCCACCCACCCACCCCACCACACACCCACCCCACCACCCCCCACCCACCACCACCCCACCCACCACACCCCCACACCACCCACCCCACCCACACACCCCCACACCCACCACACACCCACCCCACCCACACCCACACCACCCCACACACCCACACACCACCCACCACCACCCACACCCCACCCACACCCCCACCCCACCCACCACACCCACACCACACCCCACCCCACCCACCCACCCACCCACCCACACACCCACCCACCCACCACCCACACCCACACCCACCCCACACCCACACCACCCACCCCACACACCCACCCACCCACCCACACACCACACCCACACACCCCACACCACCCACCCACACCACCCACACCCACCCCCACACACTCACCCACCCCACACCCCACCCACCCACACACCCACCCCACACACCACCCACCCACACACCACTCACCCCACCCCCACACCCCACACACCCACACCCCCCACCACACCCACCCACCCACCACCCACCCCACCACCACCCACCCACCCCACCCACCCCACCCCACCCACCACACCCACCCACCCCACCCACCCCCCCAACCACCACACCCACACACCCACCCACACACCCACCCACCACACCCACCCACACCCCCACCCACCCACCCACCCCCACCCACCCACCCACCCACCCACCCACCCACCCACCCACCCACCCCCCCACACACCCACACCACACACCCACACACCACACCACCCACACACACACACACACACACACACACACACACACACACACACTCACTCACTCACTCACTCACTCACTCACTCACTCACTCACTCACTCACTCACTCACTCACTCACTCACTCACTCACTCACTCACTCACTCACTCACTCACTCACACTCACTCACTCACTCACACACTCACTCACACACTCACTCACACACACACTCACTCACACACTCACACACTCACACTCACACTCACACACTCACACTCACACACTCACACTCACACACTCACACTCACACACTCACACTCACACACTCACACTCACACACTCACACACTCACTCACTCACACACTCACACACTCACTCACTCACTCACTCACTCACACACACACACACACACACACACACACACACACACTCACTCACTCACTCACTCACTCACTCACTCACTCACTCACTCACTCACTCACTCACTCACTCACTCACTCACTCACTCATTTCATTGTGTTTTTCATTTGATAAGATTATCTGGGAACCTGCTAAGGCCCAAACGCTCAGCGACAGTTTAACTACTCCTGCATTCCAGGATGCTCTAGTAGCTGCTACTGCTGAGATCGATGATGATATTAATAGTGCATTAGACATTTTCACATGTGCTATCAAAGACGCTGCTAGTTGCATGACAAAACAATTTCTTTCCTCCACTGGCAATACACACAAAACAAACACCGCTAGTCACCCCTGGTTTGACCAGGAATGCAGAAATGCAAAAATGCGAACGCGTAAAGCCTTACGTACATACACAAAAAATAAAACCATGGAAAATAAAGCATCGTTTGTTAATGAGAGAAAACAATACAAGAGATTACTTAGAGCTAAAGAAGTTAATTTTAAGAGGGAAGCTGTTGACAAAATTCTTGAGTATAGACATAACTCTCAGGCATTTTGGAAGGAAATAAAGAAATGGAAAAGAAAACGTCGTTTAAGAAACAATATAACAAAGAAGCAGTGGTTTGATCACTTCTCTAGCATTCTAAATGAAAACATAGCACAGCAAGAGAATAATGATGATGTATATTTTTCAGAAGACTCTGAGTCTGATGAAGCCTTATTTCATGACCTAGATATCAACATAGAAGAAGCAGAAGTTATTGCTGCTATAAAACATGCCAAAGCAGGAAAGGCCCCCGGGCCTGATGGAATTATAAATGAAGTTCTTAAAGTCTCCAACCCAGCTATCATCTCCTTTCTCACTAAGTATTTTAATGCTCTATTCAACAAAGGGTTGTTCCCCAGCGAATGGTCTAAAGCTATTATTTTCCCACTCCACAAGAAAGGAGATGTAAATAATCCAGATAATTATCGTGGTATTGCTCTCATTAGCTGTGTTAGTAAACTGTATACCTACATTTTGAACAGAAGGTTAACAGACTGGGCTGAGGAACATAATATTCTGTCTGAAACACAAGCCGGGTTTAGGAAATCCTACTCTACTGTGGACCATATATTTACACTTTATGCTATTGTTCAAAAACAACTTCTACAAAATAAGAAAGTTTATGTGGCTTTTGTTGACTTCCGCAAAGCTTTCGATACTGTTAAAAGAGGTGTGCTTTGGAATATTTTATTGAAGGCTGGAGTGCGCGGCAAAATGCTTTCAGCTATGAAGGCAATGTATGACTCGGTGAAATTTTGTGTTAGAGACAGCCTGAATTGTACAGCGTTTTTTGAGTGTTTCCAAGGTTTAAAACAAGGATGTTTAGCATCGCCGACATTGTTCTCCTTTTTGATTAACGAGCTTGCTGTGTACATTATTGAAAATGGTAAACATGGTTTCCAACTAAAAGCCGATGCAGCAGAACTGTTTTTGTTGATGTTTGCAGATGACATTGCTTTGTTTTCATCAACCCCCAATGGCCTTCAGACTCAGCTGAACAATTTATACAAAGAAGCATCTAAGCTTGGTTTGTCTGTTAACCTAGACAAGACAAAAATAATTGTGTTTCGAAATGGTGGGTATTTGTCAAAATATGAGAAATGGATTTACGGGGGAACGAGGGTAGAAGTTGTCAATATGTATAAGTACCTTGGGTTAAACTTTACCACACGTTTGAGTTTAAACACATCCGTTGATGACTTAGTGACTAAGGCAAAAAAAATGTGTAATCGATATTTTCTGTATGTTGAAGAAAATTAACTGCGCTAGTCCTGATGTTTTTTTCAAGCTGTTTGATGCGCAGGTTGTCCCAATTTTGTTGTATGCCTCAGAAATTTGGGGTATAAACGAGTGTGCCGAAATTGAAAGAGTCCATACATTTGCATGTAAACGTTTTCTTAATGTCAACTTCCGCACACCGAACCTGATGGTTTATGGTGAACTTGGTCGATATCCCCTGTCAGTATTAACGTCAGTAAGATGTGTTTCCTACTGGCTTCGACTCTGCGCTTTACCTGTTACTAGATTTGCAAATATGGCTTATCATATGCTTAAGGATTTAGACGATAAAGGGAAAGAAACATGGGTGTCAAAGATAAAGAATTTGCTTTTCCGAAATGGGTTTGGTCATGTATGGATTTCACAAGGTGTTGGAAACAGGAATGCTTTTATAAACAAGTTTAAACAAAGGATGGTTGATTGTGCCAAACAAAACTGGTCATCAAAGCTTTCTGAGAGTGAACGTTTTACTGTGTATCGTAGTTTTAAACATACACTTGTCCAAGAAAATTATTTTGAACTGGTTAAGCCAACCTATGTCAAAAATCTATACATTAAATTTAGACTTGGCATAACCGAATTGCAAAGTAACAAACAAAGATATAGTACTCCCAATGCTGTAACGAAAGTGTGTCCATTGTGTGCCAAGGCTGTGGAAGATGAAGTTCACTTTATGTTTTATTGTCCATTCTATGATGAACTGCGAGCCAAATACCTATGTAAGTTTGACCTTGTGGAACTCAGAAAGAAAGAATTGTGTATCCTAGACACTACCAACCCGCAGTCTATTGCCGATTTAGCAAGATTTGTATGTCATGCTTTTAAACTCCGTAGCAGCATGCTTGTATGATTCCACGTGCAAACTGTGGTTCTTACTCCGACCTGGTCTGTGTAGTACACGGCTGTGGCCTGGATTTGGATACCGCATTTTACATGTAGGTCAAAAGTGGCTATTATGTGCTGGCGTAGATCGAATGGAAATGTGTGTGTGTGTGTGTGTGTGTGTGTGTGTGTGTGTGTGTGTGTGTGTGTGTGTGTGTGTGTGTGTGTGTGTGTGTGTGTGTGTTGATATAAACATCGCCTTATGGCCTTTATATACACCTGAATTATAAATTATGTAATGTCTCACTCCATTGTATGGACAATTTGTCTGAACAATAAACTGTCTGAGTCTGAGTCTGAGTCACTCACTCACTCACTCACCCACCCACCCACCCACCCACCCACCCACCCACCCACCCACCCACCCACCCACCCACCCACACACCCACCCACCCACACACTCACCCACCCACACACTCACCCACACACACACTCACCCACACACACACACCCACACACACACTCACCCACAACACTCACTCACTCACATCACTCACCTCACCCACCACTCACCACTCACCCACCACCCACTCACCCACCCCACCACCACCCACCCACTCACACCACCCCCCACCCACCACCACCCACCCACACACCCACCCCCCCACCCACCCACCCCACCACCACCCACCCACCACCCCCACCCCACACACCCACCCACCCACACACCCACCCCACACACCCACCCACACCCCACCCACCCACCCACCACCCCACCACACCACCCCACCCACACCCCACACACACCCCCACCACACCCACCACCCACCCCCACCACCCACCCCCCACACCACCACCCACACACCACCCACACACCCCACCCACACACACCCACCCACACCCCACACACCCACCCCACCCCACCACCCACCCACCCACACCCACCACACCCACACACCCACCCACCCACCCCCACCACCCACCACACCCCACCACACCCCACACCACCACCCACCCACCACCCACCCACCCACCACCACCACCCCACTCACCACCCACACCCACCCACCACCCACCCACCCACCCACCACACCCACCCACCCCACCCACCCACCCCACCCACCCCCACCACCACCCACACCACCCCCCCACCCCACCCCCCACCCACCCACCACCACCCCCCACCCACCCACCCCCACCCCACCCCACCACCCACCCACCCCCACCCACCCCACCCACCCCCACCCACCCCACCCCCCCACCCACCCACCACCACCCACCCCACACCACCACCACCCCCCACCCACCCACCCACCCCCCACCACCCACCACCCACCCCCACCACCCACCCACCACCCACACCCCCCACCCACACCACCCACCCACCCACCCCACCACCACCCACCCCCCACCCCACCACCCCCACCCCACCCACACACCCACCCCACCCCCCACACCACACCCCACCCACCCCACCCCACCCACCCCACCCACCCCACCCACCACCCACCCACCCACCCACCACCACCCACCCCCACCCCCACCCCCACCACACCCACCACCCACCCCCACCACACCCCACCACCCACCCCACCCACCCCCCCACCCACCCACCCCCCACCCACCCCCCCACCACCCACCCCACCCCCACCCACCCCCCACCCCCACCCACACCCCACCCACCCACCACCCCCACCCACCCACACCCACCCCCCACCCACCCACCCCACCCCCACCCACCCCCACCCACCCACCCACACCACCCCCACCCCACCACACCCCACCCCACCCCCACCACCCACCCCACCACACCCCACCCCACCCCCACACCCACCACCACACCACCCCACACACCCACCCACACCCACCCCCCCACACACCCCACACCCACCCCACCCACCCCACCCCACCACCCCCACCCCCCCACCCACCCCACCCCCCACCCACCCACCCCCACCACCCCACCCACCCCCCACCCCCCACCCACCACCACCCACCCACCCACCCACCCACCCACCCCACCCACCCACCCCACCACCACCCACCCCCACCCACCCACCACCCACCCACCCCCCACCACCCACCACCCACCCCACCCCCACCCACCCACCCCCCCCACCCACCCACACCCCCACCCACCCACCCACCCACCCACCCCACCCACCCCCCACCCACCCCCACCCACCCCCCACCCACCACCCCACCCACCCCACCCACCCCACCCACCCACCCCCCACCCCACCCACCCACCCACCCACCCACCCCACCCACCCACCCACCACCACCCACCCCCACCCACCACCCACCCACCACCCACTCACCCACCCACCCACCACCCCACCCACCACCCCCCACCCACCACCCCACACACCACTCCCCACCCCACCCACACCCACCCACCACACCCCACCACCCACCCACCCACACCCACCCCCCCCACCCACCACCCCACCCACCACCCACCACCACCACCCACCCACCCACCCCCACCCACCACCCACCCCCCCCCACCACACCCACCACCACCCACCCACCCCCCCACCCCACCACCCACCCCACACCCACCCACCCCCACCCCCCACCCACCCCCACCCCCCCACCACCCCACCCCACCCCCCCACCACACCACCCCCACCCCCCACCCCACCCACACCCACCACCCCCCACCCACCCCACCACCCACACCCCCCCACCCACACCCACCCCCACCACCCACCCACACCCACCCCACCACCCCACCCCCCACCCCACCCACCACACCACCACCCACCCCCCCACCCACCCACCCCACCACCACCCACCCACACCCCCACACCACACCCCACCCCCACCCACCCACCACCCCACCCACCCCCCACCACCCACCCCACCCCACCCCACCCACCACCCCACCCACCACCCACCACCCACCCACCCACCCACCCCCCACCCACCCCACCCACCCCACCCACCACCACCCCCCACCCCACCCACCCCACCCACCCACCCCACCCACCCCCCACCCACCACCACCCACCCCACACCCCACCCACCCCACCCCCACCCCACCCCACCACCCACCCCCCACCACCCACCACCCACCACCCCCCACCCCACCCACCCACCCCCACCCACCCCCACCCACCCCACCACCCCACCCACCCACCCCCACCCCCCACCCACACCCCACCCCCCCACCCACCCACCCACCCCACCCCACCCACCCCCACCCCACCCACCCCCACCCCCCACCCACCCACCCACCCCCCCACCCACCCACCACCACCCCACCCACCCACACCCCCCACCCACCCACCACCCCACCCACTCACCCCCCCACCCACCACCCACCCCACACCCCACCCACCACACCACCACCCACCCACACCCCACCCACCCACCACCACCCCCACACCCACCCACCCACCCACCCACACCCACCCACCACCCACCCCACACCCCCACCACCCACACCCACCCCCACCACCCACCCCCACCCCCCCACCCCACCCCCCACCACCCCACCACCCACCCACCCACCCACCACCCACCCCACCCACCCACCCCCACCACCCACCCCCCCACCCCACACCCACCCACCCACCACCACCCACCCCACCCCCACCACACCCACCACACCCACCCACCCACCCCACACCCACCCACCCACACCACCCACACCCACACCCACCACCCCCACCCCACCCCCACACCCACCCCCACCACACCACCCCCACCACACCACCACCCACCACACCCACCCACCCACCCCCCACCACCCCACCCACACCCACACCCACCCCACACCACCACCCACCCACACCCCCACCCCACACACCCACCCACCCCCACCCACACCCACCCACACACCCACCCACCACCCACACCACCACACCCCACCACCCACCCCACCCACCACCACCCACCACCACCCACCCCCACCCACCACCCCCACACCACCACCCACACCCACCCCCACACCCCACCCACACACCCACCCCCCACCACCCCCACACCCCACACACCCACCCACCACCCCACCCCCACCCACCACCACCCACCCCACCCACCCACCACCCACCCCCACACCACCCACCACCACCACCCCACACCACCCACCCCCCACCCACCCCACCCACACCACCCCCCACCCACCACCCCACCCACCACCACCCCCACCCCACCCACCCACCACCCACCCACCCCACCCACCCCACCACCCACCACCCACCCCCCCACACCACCACCCACCCCCACCACCCACCACCCACCCACCCCACCACCCACCCACCCCACCACACCCCCACCCACCACCCCACCACCACCCCACCACCCCACCACCACCCCACCACCCACCCCACCACCCACCCACCACACACCCCACCCACCCACCCACCCCACCCCCCACCACCCACCACCCACCCACACACCACCCCCACCCCCACACCACCCACCCCCCACCACCACCCACCACCCCCCACCCACCCCCACCACACCCCACCACCACCCCACCCCACCCACCCACCACCCCACCCACCCACTCACCCACCCCCCACCCACACCCCCACACCCACCCACCACCCACCCCCACCACCCCACCCCACCCACCACACCCCCCACCCACACCCCCACCCCCACCACCACCCCCCACACACCCACCACCCACACCCCCACCACCACACCCACCCACCACCACACCACCCACACCCACCCACCACACCCCCCACCACCCACCCCCCACCCACCCACACCCCCCACCCCACCCACCCACCACCACCCACACCCCCACCACCCACCCACCACCCACCCCACACACCACACCCCCCACCCACCCACCCCACACCACCCACCCCACCCACCCACCCACCCCACCCACCCACACCCACCCCCACCACACCCCCCCCACCACACCCCCACACCCCACCCCACCCCCCCACACCCACCCACACCACCCCCCACCACCACCCACCCCCCACCCACCACCCCCACCCACCCACCACCCCCACCCACCCACCCACCACCACCACCCACCCCACACCCCACCACCCCACCACACCCCCACCCACCACCCCACCCCCACCACCACCCACCCCCACCCACCCACCACCCCACCCACCCCCACACCACCCACCCACCACCACCCCACCCCCCACCACCCACCCACCACCCCCACCCACCACCCCCACCCACCCCCCCACACCCCACCCCACCCACCACCCCCACCCACACCCACCCCACCACTCACCACCACCACCCACCCCCACCACCACCCCACCCCCACCACCCCCACCCACCACCCACCCCACCCACCCACCCACCCCACACCACCCACCCACCACCCACCCCACCCACCCCACCACCCCACCACCCACCCACACCACTCACCACCACCCCCACACCACCCACCCCACTCACCACCACCACCCCACCCCCCCACCCCACCACCACCCACCCCCACCACTCACCCCACCCACCACCCACCCCACCTCACCCACCACCACCCCACCACCCACCCACCACCCCACCCCCTCACCCACCCACCCCACCCACCACCCCACCACCACCCCACTCACCCACCCACCCACCCACCACACCACCCACCCCACCCACTCACCCACCCCACTCCCACCCACCCACCACCACTCACCACCCACCACCCACCACTCACCCACCCACACCACCACCCACCCACCACCCCTCACCCCACCCACCACCCACCCACCCACCCACACCCACCACCCCACCACCCACCCACCCACCACCCACCACCCCACCCACCCACCCCCCACACACCCACCACCCACCCACCACCCACCACCCCACTCACCACCCCACCCCACCCACCACCCACCCACCCCACACCCACCACCCCACCACCCACCCCACCCACCACCCACACACCCCACCCCACCACACCCCACCCCCCACCCACCCACCCACCACCCACCACCCCCCACCCACCCACACCCCCACCCCACCACACACCACCACCCCACTCACCCACCCACCACCACCCACCCCCCACCCACCCACCCACCCACTCCCCACACCACCCACCACCCACCCCCACCACCACCCACCACCACCCCACCCCCACCACCCACCCACCCCACCACCCACCCACCCCCACCACACCCCCACCCACCCACCCCACCACCCCCACCACCCCACCCACCCACACCCACCCCCCCACCCACCCACCCACCCACACACCCACCCACCACCCACCCCACCCCCACCACTCCCCCACTCACCCACCACCCACCACCACCCCACCCACCACCCACCCACACCCACCACCCCCACACCCACCCACCCACACCCACCCACACCACACCCCACCACCCACACCACCCCACACCCCCACCACCCACTCACCCACCCACCCCACTCACCCACCACCACCCCCACACACCCCACCAACACACCACCCACCACCACACCCACCCCACACCCACCCCCCCACACACACCCCCACCCACTCCCACCACACACCACACCACCCACCCCCACCACCCCCACCACCCACACACCCCCACACCACCCCACCACCCACACCCCCCACACCCCACCACACACCCCACCACACCCACCCCCACACCCACACACCCACACCCCACCACCACACCCACCCACACCACCCACCCACCACCCCACCACCCACCCACCCCACCACCCACCCCACCACACCCCACCCACCCACCCACCCACCACCACCCCCACCACCCCACCACCCCACCACCACACCCACCACCCCACCCACCACCACCCACCCCCACCCCACCCACCCACCCCCACCCCACCACCCACCACCCACACCCCACCCACCACCCCACCCACCCCCACACCACCCACCCACCACCACCCCACCCACCCCCACCACCCACCCCTCACCACCCACCACCCCACCCACCCCCCACCCCACCACTCACCCCACCCACCACCCACCCCCACCCACCCACCCACCCACCCCACTCACCACCCCCCACCACCACTCACCCACACCCACCACCCCCACCACCCCACCCACCACCCCACCACCCCACCTCACCACCACCCACCCCACCCACACCACCCCACCCACCCACCCACCCCCACCACCCACCCACCCACCCCACCCACCCACCCCACCCACCACACCCACCACCACCCACCCCCACCCCCCCCCCACCCACCCACCCACCCCACCACCCACCCACCACCACCCCCTCACCACCCACCACCCCCACCACCCCACCACCACCCCCACCCCACCACCCACCCACCACCCCCACCCACCCACCCACCACCCACCCACCCCCACCACCCCCACCCACCCCACCCACTCACCCACCCCACCACCACCACCCACCACCCACCCCCCACCACCCACCCACCACCCACCCCACTCACCCACCACCCACCCACCCCACCACCCCCCCACACCACCACCACCCCACCCACCACCACCCCCACCCACCACACCCCCACACCACCCACCACCCACCCCACCACCCACCCACTCACCCCCCCACCCACTCCCACCACCCCACCCACCCACCCACCACCCCCACCACCCACCCACCCCCACCCACCACCCACCCACCCCCACCCACCCACACCCCCACCCACCCACCCCACCACCCACACACACACCCCACCCACCCACCCACCCCACACCCACCCCACCACCCCCACCCCCACCCACCCACCACCCACACCCCCACCACCCCACCCCACCCACACCACACCCACCCCCACCCACCACCCACCACCCCCACCCCACCCACACCCCCACCCACCACACCACACCCCCACCACCCACACCACACCCCACACCACCCCACACCCCACCACCCCCACCACACACCCACCCCACCACCCACCACACCACCCCCACACACCACCCCACCCACACCCCACCCACCCACACCCACCACCCCACCACCCCCACACACACCCACACCCACCCACCCCACCACCCCACCCCCACACCCACCACCACCCCACCCCACACCACCCCACACCACCCACCCACCACCCACCCACTCACCACCCCACCACCACCCACCCACCCACCCCACCACCCACCCACCCCACCTCACCCCACCACCCACCACCCACCACCCCACCACCCACCCCACCCCCCACCACCCACCCACCACCACCACCCCCCACCACCCCACACACTCACCCCACCCACCCCACCCCACCACCCCACCACCCACCCCCCCACACCCACCACCCCACCACCCACCCACCCACCACACCACCCACCCCACCACCCCACCCACCCACCACCCCCCACCACCCCACCACACACCCCACCACCCACCACACCCCACCCACCACCCACCCTCCCCCACCACCACCCCCACCCACCCCACCCACCCACCACACCCCACCCCCCACCCACCACACCCCACCCCCACCACCCCACCACCCCCCCACCCACCCACCCCCCACCCACTCACCACCCACCCACCACACCCCCCCACACCCACCACACCCCCACCCACACCCACACACCCACCCACCCACCCACACCCCACCCCCCCCACCCACACCCCCACCCACCCACACCCCACCACACCCACACCCACCCCCACCACCCACCCCACCCACCCCCACACCACCCCCACACCCCACACCACCACCCCCACCCACCCACACCCACCACACCCCCACCCCACCCACCCCCACCCCACCACACCCACCCCACACCCCCCCCACCCACCCACCCACCCACCACCCCACACCCACCCCACCCACCACCCCCACCCCACCCCACCCACCCACCCCACCACCCACCACCACCCCACCACCACCCACCCCCCACACCACCCCACCCCACCCACCCACACCCCCACCCACCCCCCCCACCCCACCACCCCACCCCACCCACCCCCACCCACCCACCCCCACCCCCACCCACCCCCACCCACCCCCCACCCACCCCACACACCCACCCACCCCCCACCCACCCCACACCCCCCCACCCACCACCACCCCACCCCACCCACCCACCCCACACCCACCCACCCCCCCACCCACCCACTCACCCCACCACACCCACCCACCACCCCACCCACCCACACCCCACCACCACCACCCCCCACCCCCACCCCACACCCCCACCCACCCCCCACCCCCACCACCCCACCACCACCCCCCCCACCCACCCCACCCCACCACCCCCACACCCACCCCCCCCCACACCACCCCCCACCCACCCCACACCCACCCCCACACCCACCCACCCCACCACCCCCACCCACACCCCCCCCACCCCACCCACCCCCCACCCCCCACCCCCCCCACCCACCCCCACCCCCCACCCACCCCACC
>BTPG01000003.1:159524882-159569882 GCA_036245525.1 Semisulcospira habei
TTCCGTAAGGTGGCCCCTGCTGGAATTGTCTCCGCCGTCCTTGCGACCACTGAGTATATCTTTAACCCTCCCCCCCCCCCCAATTCCCCTCACCCTTTGTCATATCCCCCTCCCCCTTTACGCCCGCCCCTCCACGCCACTCTGCTGTCTCTTCTGCCATCATCCGCGGGACAGGCACTCTAATAGTCTCCCTCTAGTGACCGCAAGGGGTCGCGGTAAAATCGCTGCAAACTATTAACCAATCCCCAAGGACGATTAGCGCGTCTCCTTGGCGACACCGTGACGTCATTGGCATCTTTCGCAGTGCTGTCAGTATGCTTGGTGTCTCAGGTCTTTTGTCACAGTACGTGAGGAGGGAGGAGGGGATTTAGAGGCAGAGGGAAAGGGAGGGGGTGCCGTTACCCAGTGCACAAAAGCCATCCGGCCGACATCGGCCCGATATCCTTTCGCGCATTGGGTATCGCTCGCCCTGTGACGTTTGACAGCAGAAGACTCTACCGAAGCATCCCGACTCCACAACAACAAAAGTAACTCCAACAAGGGGTGAATTGATACACCTCGCCCTCAACTGCCCTGGGTGTTAAACGCACACAGTGCATATGTACACAGTGTTTTTGTACAGTCTCTTCGTGTCGACATGTATAATGTACACAGTCCAAGCAAGGAACCGCGTAGAAAGGCCCGTACCCAAGAACACCATCTCGGAGAAAACGTCACGTGATTTCAGTTGTCGCATCCAAAGCCTCAATACGAAACAAGCAGTATAATTTTATGAATGTTACGAAACAAGCCGGTTTTGCAGCAGTGTTTGAATTTTACAAAACAAGCAGTTTGAGGTAGTCTTGTCTTTTCCTTTTAGTCTGTGAAAATTATGAACCTTGGCACGAATGGACAGTGTGCAAAACCCCTGTGTAACTTGAAATGCATGGTTACATTTACACCCACGTTAGGGCGAGGTATACCATAACATAAGGGAGATAGAGCCGCTGGGCCGATGTCGGCCGACATTGGCCGCGCGTGCACTATAGTGGTTGACTTTATACGCGTTGGGTTGATTGTTCATATTCCTGTCACTTGTGGTGACTGTTACAATCCCAGTAAACCAGATTTGAGCAGAACATGTAAAATGTAGTGCTCACGTATAGTTTTCTTTGTTTGTTTGTTTTTTGTTTGTTTGTTTGTTGTTTTGTTTGTGTGAAGTATCGCTTGTGTAATGGCCTGTGGTTTTGGACCTTACGGACTAGAGACATAATATCCAAAATCACAACTCTCCCCAGCACACACTGAGATCACTTCTTGTCACAGACCACAATCTATTGTGTGATATTTTATTTCAAACAGGATGTGCGTCTTTGACCCCTTAACTGCTGAGAAAATGTGAACACGATACAGCTGCAAGAGACATAGATCCCCATAAGCCTTCGCAGTGGCGGGGGATAATGAGGATCTACGCATCTTGCTGAAACCACTTTGAATCCATGTTCCTGAAACGGTTTGAAATATTTGGCGTTGAATTAAGGTAGATGGCGGAAACACAGTGTGATTCAACTGACAGTGAGTAGGTAAAACGCAGCACATGAGTGCTATTTTTGTTGTTTATAAAATGAGAATCTGCTCGAATGATTTTTTTTCTTTCTCAGAAGCTGTCATTTGCACACTGTGTGTGTTCCCGTTGTGGCTCCCAGACTGCCTTGGGCAGTAGCGGAAACTATGTTTCGAGTCTCCAATTTCTTTTTCCAGTTTGCAGTCCGTCTTTTTCTTTTGTTTTTTTCTTCTTTTTTTTTTTGCGCAGTCGATCTGTCAGTTGTCCTTGGAGTTCAAGAAAGCTGCATGGCTGGCGAGATCTCAGCCCAACAAGTTTCAAGCTCATTTCATTGTTGATCGTTATATAATGGTCGACAAAATATCCCTGTTGATTACGAATGACACACAAGAGTGCTTTGTTTCGTTGTTATCACGTGACTACTTGAAAATTCTCCTCTTTATTAACCCGTTCAGCGCCAAGAAAACTTGAACGCCACCCAACTGCGGCAAGAGGTATAGGCCCTCGTGAGCCCCCGCAGTTCCTGACTACTGTTAGGTTTTTAGGTGTTGAATTAAAGCTGAGGTGCAATGAGAAAAACCCGCCCAGCGCGTGTTTTAAAAAGACTCTACAGGACCCAGCTTGGGCCCTGCCCCTAAGTGGGTCAAATCGGTTCGTAACACAGTTGACGGAGTTGGCAACTGCGTATCCCGAGCTTGCAAAACTCTCGGAAAACGACAGACCACTTCCTGTTGCACGGAAATCATCGCGATTAGCATATCGGACCAACAGCAGACGATTCTGTGACACTTTGAAACTGACCAACAGCCACGGATTTTACGCGTTGGGGACTATGATGGCAGAATGTACGGCTGTACATGCTGTAAGTATGACTCATGACACTTTGTAGTTGTGCCGAACGAATTTTTTCAACACGTACCTCCAGTCCAATATAGGCTAATATAAATAAATAAAGAAGCATTGTGATGTACAACCAACACAGTAAATTGGATGAGAGAGAGAGAGAGAGAGAGAGAGAGAGAGAGAGAGAGAGAGAGAGAGAGAGAGAGAGAGAGAGAGAGAGAGAGAGAGAGAGAGAGAGAGAGAGAGAGAGAATCGACTGTTTACATAGATGCCAAAAGATACAAGGTCGCCATGGGTCAAGCTGATTTTTAGTAGCTGCCCTTCGTATGGATAATCTTTTTTGCTGTAGGCCACTCCAGATGAAAAGATATAACAACAAACACAAAACGACAAATAACCGGCCCTCCTTCCTCACCCTTCCGATATCGAATAAAGCTTCAGGCTGTGCTGTGTAACTTACGGATAGCTCGGCCTGGTCCATATCCAGTGTGCGTCCAGGCAAGACACAAATGGCCTGCTCTGTCCGTCGGGTGGTCGAGTGTCGTCTGCTACTGTTGCTGTCAGTAGAAATATCGCTGGTTTAGATCAGTGATCGCGGTGACCACTCCGCGCTGCATACAGGAAGTGGCCTGTCTTTTTCACGGGAGTTTTGCCAGCACGACAAACGCAGTTGAAAACTGAGTCAACTGAGTTCCAAACCGGTTTGCCGAAGTTAGCCGAACGTTCACGAAGACAGGGCCCTCGCTGGGTCCTGCAAAGTTTTTTTTAAAACACGTGCGGGGCGGAGTTTTTTGACTGTTTCTCAGCTTTAAAGCTGAGAAACAGTCAAAAAACTCCGCCCCGCACGTGTTTTAAAAAAAACTTTGCAGGACCCAGCGAGGGCCCTGTCGTGAACGTTCGGCTAACTTCGGCAAACCGGTTTGGAACTCAGTTGACTCAGTTTTCAACTGCGTTTGTCGTGCTGGCAAAACTCCCGTGAAAAAGACAGGCCACTTCCTGTATGCAGCGCGGAGTGGTCACCGCGATCACTGATCTAAACCAGCGATATTTCTACTGACAGCAACAGTAGCAGACGACACTCGACCACCCGACGGACAGAGCAGGCCATTTGTGTCTTGCCTGGACGCACACTGGATATGGACCAGGCCGAGCTATCCGTAAGTTACACAGCACAGCCTGAAGCTTTATTCGATATCGGAAGGGTGAGGAAGGAGGGGTTATTTGTCGTTTTGTGTTTGTTGTTATATCTTTTCATCTGGAGTGGCCTACAGCGAAAAAAATTCTCCATACGAAGGGCAGCTACTAAAATTCAGCTCGACCCATGGCGACCTTGTATCTTTTGGCATCTATGTAAACAGTCGATTCTCTCTCTCTCTCTCTCTCTCTCTCTCTCTCTCTCTCTCTCTCATCTCTCTCTCTCTCTCTCTCTCTCTCTCTCTCTCTCTCTCCTCTCTCTCTCTCTCTCTCTCATCCAATTTACTGTGTTGGTTGTACATCACAATGCTTCTTTATTTATTTATATTAGCCTATATTGGACTGGAGGTACGTGTTGAAAAAATTCGTTCACAACTACAAAGTGTCAGGAGTCATACTTACAGCATGGCCGTACATTCTGCCATCATAGTCCCCAACGCGTAAAATCCGTGGCTGTCGGTCAGTTTCAAAGTGTCACAGAATCGTCTGCTGTTGTCCGATCTGCTAATCGCGATGATTTCCGTGCAACAGGAAGTGGTCTGTCGTTTTCCGAGAGTTTTGCAAGCTCGGGATACGCAGTTGCCAACTCCGTCAACTGTGTTACAAACCGATTTGACCCACTTAGGGGCAGGGCCCAAGCTGGGTCCTGTAGAGTCTTTTTAAAACACGCGCTGGGCGGGTTTTTCTCATTGCACCTCAGCTTTAACGAAGATTGCAGAAACACAGTCTGCATCAGCTGGCTCTGAACAGGTTAAAGCCTGGATCCACGATAAAGCCATGTCGTAAGGCAGGATCATATGAGTTGCGATAGGAAAGGTCTGAATTTGAAGTCAGATCACAAGCATTGCCAGATGCCCGATGGGCACAGAACACGCTTTATTCTCATCTGACATGAGGCATGATCCGACAGCAGCTGGTTGTCTCCCTCGATTTGCTACGGCTGAGGCTCAAAGCTCAGTAGTAACAGCTAGTAAAAGATCATCATCAATTTTACACACTGGGCCGTGTGGCTTTCGGAGACGCTACAACATAAAAAAAAACCAGAGATGCTTTCCTCAAAATCCTCAAAATCACTCCAGGCAGAGACCGTCCTTAGAGCAAAATGTGCGACTAATTCCAAAGTTCATCCAGTTTTTTAACAAACTACCCCTTCACTGCACTGGCCTCTGCTAGCCTACTGACCCTGTTCACATAAGGCAGCGCCCATGAATAGGCTCAAATGTACAACCACAGACTCTGTTTTCCACTTTTGGGTAGCATCATCCATGAAACTTGATGCTAGATGAAATGAATGGGAAAATCACAGACTTTCACACCCTAACAATTATGGGGAAGGGGATGTACTAGGCTCTCACTACGTGCCCCGGAAGCAGTTTTACCGCGGCACGCGACCCGCGTATCAGCGGTAGCTGTCCGGAGACAGCCAGAGTGTCCCTGGAGCCCTAATGCCGGCCGTCAGGTATATACAACCATAACTCAGCCATTTAACAGGCCGGCTGTGAAAAGAATATATGGCGGAGGCACGCCGCTTTGTTAACTTGGTCATATATTCGACTCTCACGCGGATGTACGCGGGTCTGTTTGACAGATTAATCCGCCAGATCACGGCAGCTCACTGCCAAACAGCATACATCCTTCCGCCCACACGTGGTAAATTACATGACTGGTCGCCGGCATCACCTCGGTCATTCTCTCGACGCACCGCTGACATTGCTGTACCGGCTGCTGGTAGTTCAAAGTCGGTGCCTGATCGTGCAGTAACAGACACTTTCCGGAAATCATCTGTGTCAAAACTGCAAGTGTTTCGGCGAAAACAGTGGATTAAAAGCCCGGACAAACGATATCGCATGTTTGTCCGGGCTTTTAATCCACTGTTTTTGTCGGAACACGTGCAGTTTTGGCCTGCTTATTGATTTGCGAACAACATGATTCTGTTACTCAAAGCCGTGGTTTCTGCTTCGTAAATATGCAGTTAGACTTCGTGCATTTTTGGAGTCACGTCCACACAAGTGCTTCTGGCTCGAGAATAGACGATTTCAGAAAGTAGGTTAAAATTGCACGTGTTTGGACGAAAACGGCGAATATAAAAGTCCGGACAATCACACGTTATCGCGTGTTTGTCCGGGCTTTTAATCCACCGTTTTCGTCAAAACGCGTGCAATGTTGATCTGTTTATGATTTGCGAGCAACTTCTATGACTCAGTGTCGTGGTATCTGCTTCGTAACTGTGCATTTTCGGAGTCACGTCCATACAAGTGCTTCTGGATCGCATATTACACCAAATTACGTCTTTTGGTGACCTTCGGTCAGTACCTTCCATACGCATGAGGTACTGATTTGCATGAGCACCTGCAGTGCAATGCTAGGGCTTACGAGAATCCGCTATGCCCCTTGAGGAGATCTGATGCCATTATTAGTTGTATTACGAGTTAGGCTTTTCCTGCGGTTCTTGTCGCCTCGAGGGTCTGGTCGGGGGGGTGGGGGTGGGAGGGGGGGGGGAGGTGTCAGTGTCGGAGGTAAGAGTCAAGGGTACATCGCCTACCAACCTTTTTTTTCAAATTACTCGAAATAGTTTATAAAATAATTTTTATAACTTATTGGTCTCCTCAGAAGAATTTCATTACAAAAATAATAAAGTGGTAAACTTCGGTTCTTTGGTTAAATGTACTTTACAGTGTATAGAATACGGTTCATACGTCTGTTCCTAAAAAAATATATATATTAAGATGCAGAGAAAAATGCAGCAAAACAACACTGCACAGACACGTGTTTTCTTTTTTTTTTTTCTTTTTTCTTTTTCAAAATAACGATACCCAGATGCAAGATACATGAGCACCCGCAGTAGAATTTCAGCATAAACAGTACAGACTTGCACGTTTCTTGCCTTGTACAGGTTCTTGAGCCATTGCTTTATTGGAAAATATAGATAGGTCTCTCCTTTACGTTTAGTTGTATTGGAAAACAGATTTCAGTTACGTGTGGCTGTGCAGAGTGCTTTCGTCGGTCTGACAAACGCTTTCTGTTAACCCCTTCAATGCTAAGAAAAAAGCGACTGCGATCTAACTGCAAGAGGCATTGATCCTCATGAGCCCCCGCGACTGCGGGGGCTCATGAGGATCTATGCCTCGTGCTGAGACCACGTTTTGTCCATGTTCTTTGGACAGTTGTGGCTTTGGACTGTTCATTTTCTTTAGAGACACGTTTCTCATCAAGATTGCAACATTTCCATTTTTCTTGCAAGGCACATGTTGTCTGATTCATAACATGACGTAGTCCATTTTTTTTTAAATGAACGAGGATCTAAATCTAATGAGGATCTAAAACTTTATTGCAAATCTGTCCAGGAAAAAAAATATGATTTCCTGAATAATTTACATCAAATTTGTCCATGAAAAGACAAAAACAACCTCGAATTCATCAAAAACAATCGGACAAAAAAAAAAAAAAGGATGATTTTTGCAGCTATCGTACGGGGGATTATCGATTTCAACGCATCGCTGGAAGTTTAGCCAGCGTGTGACAGCTCCCATTTATCAGACTTTAACTTTTTGTCATTTTTCTTTTTTGGGCAGTTTTTACCCCCTTCCACGTCCAGACCGAAATACACGGCATTTGGGAGCCCATGCATTGAGCGCAAGTCACGGTCGATGAGCTCCCCGTGATTTCATGATAAGTTGGGCGTCTGGGAAATAAATCAGACACCATACGTGTCAAGGGTATTGCCTGATGAGCTTGGCGCCTTACAGGCGCCAAGCTAAGCAGGCAATCCCCTTGATCTAATGCTGTCCATTTTCTTCCACATTCTGTGCCGTAGGTGAAAGGGTTACGCAACCACCGTGTGTTTAAATTGCACACCTTTCGCCAGTACGCAATGGAATATGAAAAGTGCATGTATTATTTTTCAAGTGCAAAACACTTGAGATTTAGATGAGAACATGTGTCTTTATTAGGTTGTTTGGTTTGTTGGTTTGTTAGTTGAATGGTTGCTGGATGGGCTAGTCAAAAGGAGAAGATAGTTTGGTCACATGAGAGGATCATTCTTTGTTGATTGGTTACTTGCTTGATTCGTTAGCTGATTGGGTTGGCTGGTTGATGGGCTGGTGAGTGGTTGGCAGGTTGGTTGGTTGGTTGGTTGGTTGGTTAACTGTGTGATTAGATGATTGGCTGGTTTAAATAGCTGTTGTCGTGATCACCGAAACTACGTGGCTCCGCTCAGCTGGCGATGAACCCATCATCGCCAGCGTCACTCCGAGTGGCTACCGCCTGGCCTTCTTCCCGCGCGCTTCCAGAGGGGGTGGCATTGTCATCATCTACAGGGACTGTCTCTCCGCTCACCTCTCCTTCTCTCAGTCTCTACCTTTTGCTCATCCCTCCTTTGAATCTGTCGAGGCCGTAGCAACACTCCCTGGCCAGTCCCTCATCTTCTCATGTATCTATCGCCCCCCTCCAAGCTCTCAAAACAAACTCACAAACTCCATGTTCCTCACCGAGTTTGACCTCCTCCTCGACCACTACAGCACACAACCCGGAAAACACATCCTTCTTGGCGACTTTAACTTCCACTTCGACAAACCCGACCAACCTGACACAAAACGCCTTTGCACATCGCTTTCAAACCACAATCTTACACAACACATCACCCCCCCCCCCCCACACACACACACACACACACACACACACACACACACACACACACACCGACTCGGCCACACCCTCGACTGGATCATCACCCGCACCTCCGATCAACTCTTTCTCGACTCTGACACTTCCTCTGTGCTTCCCTCTGACCACCTCGCTATTCTCGTCTCCCTCAACCTACCTCCCCCGAAAAAAACCAAGCTCCTTGTCTCTCGTCGCAAACTAAAATCTGTCAACCGAGAGAGCTTCTTCGACGAAGCTGTCGACCTTCTCCTGGACCCCGCCTCCTCTCCTGATCTTGCATCCCATTTCGACTCCTCCCTTCGAAAACTTCTAGACACCCATGCACCTGTCACCACCTGCTCCATACCCAACCGACCCCCCTCCCCCTGGCTCACTGACGACATAGCTGAGGCCAAGCGCGAGTTCCGCCAAGCGGAACGTCGCTGGCGCTCATCTGACCTCACCGTTCACAGACAGATCTTACAAACAACTAGATCCAAAGTCTGCAGAATGATCTCCGACTCCAAACGTAAACATCTTCAAAAGAAAATCCTGGAATCCACTTCTTCCAAAACCCTCTACGCTACCATGAACACACTCCTAGGCATTTCTAAAGACTCTCCTCTCCCCAACACACACAGCAAAGAAGAACTCCCGTCCGCTTTTCCACCTATTTTCCCGACAAAATCCAAACTCTGCGCAACACACTCGACACTCTGCCTTCTCCGCCTTGCCCTCCCGACACTCCCTTTTCCGGCACCCCCCTCTCGTCCTTCCGGCCCGTCTCTCAGGACAAAGTCCTCAAGACAATAAAGTCCATGCCTCTCAAAACCTGCGAACTAGGCCCTCTCCCAGCTTCTCTCTACCGGGACGGCCTTCCAAAATTTCTGCCATTCATTACCGACATCATCAACACATCTCTAGAGAACGGCTCCGTCCCTGATATCTTCAAGTCCGCCATCGTCCGTCCTCTCCTCAAAAAGCACAACCTCAACCCAAACGAACTCAAAAACTATCGCCCAGTCTCCAATCTCTCTTTCCTGTCCAAGCTCCTTGAGAAGGTCGTTCTCAACCAGCTCAACCTCCACCTCGCCGACAACAATCTCCTCAGTCCCTTCCAGTCTGCCTATCGCAAACATCACAGCACTGAAACAGCCCTTCTACATATCTTAAACGACCTGCTTCTCTCCACCGACTCGGGCAACATCTCCCTTCTTACGCTACTCGACCTCTCTGGCGCCTTCGACACTATAGACCACTCTATCCTCCTCCACCGCCTTCAGCAATGTACAATCCACCGCCTTCACCACTCCTTTGGCATCACTGACTCTGCTCACTCCTGGTTTCTCTCCTACCTCTCCGACAGACAGCAGTCCGTCACCATCGACGGCGTCTCCTCCAACCCAGTCACGCTCTCCTGCGGAGTTCCACAGGGGTTCGTCATGGGCCCGGTCCTTTTCACACTCTACACCTCTCCCCTGTCCAAAATCATCCAGTCTCACCACATACACCACCACCTCTACGCTGACGACTCACAACTACTAGACAAAGACAAACTCGACAACACTCAGTCACTACTGACTCGCACGGCTGACTGCTACGAAGACGTGAAAAACTGGATGACAGCAAACAAGCTTAAACTGAATGACGACAAAACGGAAGCCATGCTGGTAGGCACTCGCCAGAAACTTTCCCAGCTCCCTCCCTCTCTCCACCTTCAACTCGATAGCACCCCCATCTCCCTCTCTGACTCGGCCAAAAACCTCGGCGTTATCCGCGATTCCTCTCTTTCCATGACCAGCTTCGTCTCCGCCACGGCCCAGGCATGCTACTTCCACCTCCGCCGCATCAGTCAGATCAGAAAATACCTCACTACCGAAGCTGCCACCAAACTTGCTGTCTCTCTCATCCTATCTCGCATCGACTACTGCAACTCTCTCCTTTCCGGCCTCCCTCACTCCACCACTTTCACTCTCCAGCGTGTCCAGAACAATGCTGCCCGCCTCGTCCTCAGAAGAAAAAAAAAAATCCGACCACATCACACCCCTGCTCAAACTCCTTCACTGGCTTCCCATCCCCCAGCTCATCCAATACAAGATTCTGTCTCTCTGCTACAAATCCCTAAACAACTGCGCTCCTGCCTATCTCTCCAACTTACTTCACCCCTACACTCCTCCCCGCTCCCTCCGCTCCGCCTCCGACCCTCTCCGCCTCCACATCCCCCGCATCAAACTCAGCACTTTCGGCCCCCGCTCCTTCTCAGTATACGGGCCATCCACCTGGAACACTCTCCCACTCTCTCTCCGTCAGAAACAATCTCTCTCCTCCTTCCAGTCCGCCCTCAAAACTCACCTCTTTCAACAGTTCTAGCACCATACCACCACACTCCCCACCCCAAGCTGACTGTCGTATTGTATTTCACAATTTGTGGTAGGTGAGTCGTTGTCTAAAGCGTGCGCATGCGTGCGCGAGTTGTGAGTGCGCGCTTAGAGTTATAATTATTATAAGATAAGCGCATTATAAATGCCCTTATTATTATTATTATTATTATTATTATTATTATTATTATTATTATTATTATTATTATTATTATTATTATTATTATTATTATTATTATTATTTATAGCTGCAATCCTGGTTGATTGTTTTGTTGTTTGCCATCAGGGTGAATGTACTGGTTGGTTGGCCGGCTGGTTGGTTGTTGGTTAGTTGTCTAGATGGATCGATAAACGGTTGGTGGGTTGGTTGGTTGGTTGGTCGGTTGGTTGGTTGGTTGGTTGGTTGCACTGACTGATCATTGTTTTTAGATGGTTGCTTAGTCTTGGCTGCTTGGTTGGTGGTTTGGTTTGCTTGTTTCGTCAGTGGCTCCACTTCTGTTGGCCCTGGTGGTTGGTCGGGTGGATGGCTGGTTGAATTGTTTTCGGGTGTTTCAATACCTGCTCACTTTTTAAAAGTTGGTTGCTCCAGCTGTTTAGTTCTCTTTTCCTTCCTTCTCTTTCTCTTTCTATTGTTATTTCATACTTTCTTTCTCTTATGTTCCTGACTTTGACAAAACCGCTGTTTCTTCTACTTATAGTTGTTGCTTTGGTTGTTGTTACTATCGCTTATTATTTTACCCAAGCGGACTCGAAATGAGCCATTATATTGTTTACATTTCCACCGCAGGTACCCCGTTGGTATGTGCTTGTGTTATCTCCCACGAAACACGTCCCTCAAGCACGCTCTTACGCAAGCAAGAGGCATAGATTCTCATGAGCCCCTGCTTCAGCAGGGGCTCATGAGAATCTATTCCTTTTGCGGATGATAAGGCCTAGCCACTTCTCTGCTCCTCAGTGTGTGGGAACGGTATGGTTTAAGCCTGTGTGTGAAAAACAAATAGGGAGAGAGTAATGAAGCTGGCAACTAGTGTGATGCCGTGTTCTGAGGCCCTTACCTCTTACGAGGGCAGGTACAGACACAAAATTGTGAAACTCCCTCATTTTGAGGATGTGAAAGAGGCCGATCATGGTCAGCAAAGGCCATAGATCCTCACGAGCACCTGCAAGCTGCAGGGTCTCATGAGAATCTATGCCTGTTACCAGAGCGGGCCAAGAGTCTGTCACGTGTAGAACTGAAGTCCCAGAGTCAACTAACAATTGTAGTACATACATTTTCATAGACAGAGCCAAGTCGAGTATGAGTACATGTGTATCGCAAGAAATATCTACGGCACTGACCCTTCAGCTGTCGGTAGCGGTTTTTGTCGAAGGGATTCCTGCAGGAATCGCCTCGACAAAAACCGCTACCGACAGCCAAAGGGTTAAGCGGAAGAAGCAAACCAGCGGTGATGAGATGATCAGTTTGCAGAATATTACTGAAGGGTTACGCAGCAATAGCTGCGTGCGCCTCGGTGAACTGTTGATTTGAGATCAACTTCAAACTAGCTGTGAGTTACCACGGTTGATTCATGTATGACTCTTTGCGTGTCGGTAGCGCGTTTTTTTGCTGTTTTGATTCCTGAAGCCGGGAGTCATCGCGACAAAAACAAACAAATAAACAAACAAAAAACACAAAAAAGCACGCTACCGACACTCAAAGGGTTAACACTTGGCGCTAGCAGTAAAAAAAAAAAGCAGCTTGCAACATTCTGTCTGGCTCAGCAAGGTATATTCTCTCTCTCTCTCTCTCTCTCTCTCTCTCTCTCTCTCTCTCATCTCCTCTCTCTCTCTCTCCTCTCTCTCTCTCCTCTCTCTCCTCTCTCTCTCTCTCTCTCTCTCTCTCTCTCTCCTCTCTCTCTCTCCTCATCTCTCTCTCTCTCTCTCTCCTCTCTCTCTCCTCTCTCTCTCTCTCTCTCTCTCTCTCTCTCTCTCTCTCTCTCTCTCTCTGCTTAACTCCCTGCATCGGAGAGCAGCGAAACATATCCTGCCTGATTCAGCCCTAACAACTGATGAAAGACTTGAAAAACTGAAAATGCTACCTCTTAGCAAGCATCACCTCTTAAACAAGGGTGTGGTTATGTATAAAATCTGGAATGAGATTCACCCAAAATATCTTTGTAAGCTCTTTACCAAGGCAAGTTCAGGTTATTCTACTTCAAGACGAAACTTTATTACACCTCGCCCCAGGATAGATCTATTTAAAACCAGTGTATCTTTCTCAGGCGCATCTTTCTGGAACACACTGCCAACATGTATAACACACGCTAGCTCCCTCTCCTCTTTCAAGGAATGCCTCCTCAAGTACTTGTCTGCTGATACATAATCTACCACAAGTATTCGTATCAAACATGTGCTTATCGTATAATCAGTGCATGCTGCCGTATGGTTTGTCCATACTAATAATAATCGCCTAATTACATAATTCAACTTTCTATTATAATCCAAATAATTTTGCTGTCTGAAGTGAATTTTCACTATGATCCAAATGATTTGCTTCGTATATAGGTCAAGTTATCATTAGCGCGTGTCTGTGTGTGCGCGCGAGCGTGTATGTGTCAGTGTGCGCGCGTTAACGTGCGCGCGTTGCGTGTACTTTTTATTTTTCGTTTGTTTTTTGTATGACCGAATGAATGAATGAATTTTGTTTAATGTCTCTTCATGTTTAATGTTTTCTAATTTTTCTTTGTGTAATTTGGTACTATTAGTATTACAATTATTATCCTGTGTTTGTAGAGTAGCAACGGCAAGTATGAAAAATGGCACACGTGCTAATTACTTTATCCGTTGAGAAATAAAGTTTCATTTCATTTCATTTCTCTCTCTCTCTCTCTCTCTCTCTCTCTCTCTCTCTCTCTCTCTCTCTCTCTCTCTCTCTCTCTCTCTCTCTCTCTCTCTCTCTCTCTCTCTCTCTCTCTCTCTCTCTCTCATGCTGAATTACTTCGTGTCCATGTTTCTTTTGCGGTTAGCTATCTTTGACGTTGACTTTACTATGATTTTCAAAACTGGCTGTGGCAGTTGCGACAATATCGATACTGTCTTAGGGTGACGTAAGCAAATGAAAGCTCGAGCACAGCAATTAGCAGGCAGAGCTGTTTCTAAAATGCGAAACTATCGTCCTCAGGCTGAGGGAAAAACACTCAGACTAACTGTATGCGAAACTAATGCTACGAAAACCTAAATGAAAACAAAGTTGATCCCAAAATTTCAAAGTGTATATTGCCCTATTTTTTTTTAAAGTCACATAGCAAAAAACAGATTCCTCCGTCTCCGTCAGTTAATGAAAAAAATACTTAACAAAGAAAGAAAGGTGCTTACTGAGAAAGATCAAGTACAACACAGTTTATTTAGTTTTACGGTTAAACCCTTTTCTTCCAAAATAGACATACAGACTGAAATGGACTAGTCCAGTTAATGAGTTACACAAAATTGTTTTCGTGTAATAGAAACTTGCTGGCAGCAAGAGATAACGAACTATCGATCCACTGGTTATGGGGTCAGAATCAAGGACTGACCAACAGCAAGGTAAGCGGGCCTCAGAAAACAACCTTTCCTCCGGTCAAAGTTCTACCTCAGCCGGTAATGTAGTGCTGCATTCAGAATTCGAAACTATCGACCTGAGGTCATGGGAACAGATAGCTTTACCAACGGCAAGCAAAGCTGGTTTCGGAATACGAAACTTGTGTCCCCGAGGGGGGTGTAAATGAGGTCTGTTAGTCAAAGAGAGGCTTCTGCGGCTCCCGCGTAATGGAGGAACTAAAGTGAATGAGCTTTTCCTTCCAGGCCATTTCGTCTGCAAAAGGCATAGATTCTCATAGACCCTGCCTCCGCATAGGCTCATGGGAATCTATGCCTCTTGCTGGTAACATTCAGTTTCATTTGCTCCTCGGATTGAGTCAGATATCGGGGTCTGCTCCTCAGGCTGTTTGGTATATTTCTTACGCTCGACGGAACCCAAGATGCAGAGTAATCAGATTTGCGAGGCGGGTCTCCATTCATTCGCTGTGCTCAGCAGCGCCAAGACGTATAAACGTCAGTAGGCTGAAAGGCGGCCTGTGACCTCCTCCGTTTCTGAATCACACATATAAATAAGGATCATACGCCTATAATACATGCACGTGGCACAAATCATCTTGAGTTCCTGTAGCTTGTCGGGTCGAAGTTTATTTTTTTGTGATGATAAAGCTGATTTGGAAAGACATGGACCGCCTGTGTATGTCAAAAGCACCATGACCTTGTCTTCTTGAAGAAACTTTGAGGCAAGTCAGTACAGCCAGCAAGAGGCATAGGTCTTCATGTGCCCCCGCAGGATGCGGGGGCACATGAAAATCCATGCCTCTGCCTTGCTTCATTTAACTACGTGTTCATCAAGAAGACAAGGTCGCATTGCATGCCGCACGTTGCAAGGACTCACAAAGATCTATGCTCCTTGCAAATGAAATGTGTTTTCTAAACACAGGGATAGCACTGAGGGAATTTTGGATTTCCCTGCAACCTTATCCAAATAACTGCATCGCCCTCTCTGTAACTGTTAGGACAGAATATCTTTTCGTTTCAAAACATATTGTCTTGATTTTATGACGGGATATGAACAAACACCCTCCCCTCGCTTAAACATTGACACGCCCACACAACACAATGACAATGCCAACAAGACCGCATCTAAAAGTATCTCCCCGATTGGTCATTCCGAAGGGTTTTATGTCTCAGTGAGTCCTATTCGTCATATTCGTAAATCGCATTACCCTCACTTATGGTTCGGCGCTTTTGATTGGGCATGGTCAGTGCTAGAAACTGGCCCTGGATAATGTGTCTCAACTAGTTTGATTGGTCACGTTCATAAATCCGGTTACCTTTACTCATGGTACGGTGAGCCTGATTGGAACGACTGACCCGTCACGTCACAGTGGAGAACAAATTCGTGAGAGCTAAATCTAGCTCCATCAGTTCACCATCAAAACTATTCCATCTTCAAGCGACATAGATTCTCATGACCCCCTGCAGCCGCAGGGTTCAGCTCCCGAAGAGGATGTTATTTCGCCATAAATATGCGACTACCCTGTAAGCAGACAGTGTCAGCTGCCTTTGTGACCTTGCAAATTCTGCATACTATCTGATTGGAGCATTAAGGACACTAAACATGATTAGAAAGAGGACAGTTACAACACTTTTTTTTTAAATCGAGTTAATACCTTTTTTTTTTAATTGAACCTACAGACAAAACTACAAAGCACTACTTATAAAGTATTTATTTTGAAAGATTAATGACAGGGACCTGTTTGGTCGGCATATTTAAGAAACTGCACTTGACGCAGGAAGACTTCACTCAGTAGAGACAGACAGACACAGAGCCAGATACAGACGTGATACCACGATTTTCTGATGTGATGTTAGGTGTGATGAAAGAAAAAAAAAAAATGGGGGAAAAAATCGGAAATAGTTTGCACTTGTCACTGTTTCAGTTGATCGTCCCCGTTCAAATGCAGGGCTCGGTGGCTACCGTCAAATACATGGGAACGATAAACGCAGAAGTTTCACACACAAATCTGCCAAACAGCTGTCTTCATAACCGGGACTCCAAGATTTTGTACTGAGATTATTTGTCCTCACCAGTTGCAGACTAACCTCTGCTGAATACCTTCAAGTGCTCTCAACGAGCCTTCTTTGTATTAAACTGAAAAAAAGTTAACCCTGATGAATAAATCAGCTTGAAGATGTGAGTCGGTCCTTTCCTACAAGAGGTACAGATTCTCATGATTCTCAGAATCTCGATGGCCATCTGCGAGATGCATAGATCCTCATGAGCCTCTGCAAGTCTTTTGGGGCCAACAGTTTCAGTCCAACGGTCATCTGCAAGAGTCATAAAACATCATGAGCCCCAGCGGTTGCAGGGGCTCATGAGAATCTATGCCTCTTGCAGATGGCCATTGAACTGAAGGTGTTGGCTGCAAACGACTGTTCCCTGCTGGAGCAAACATTCTCTCACCTCACACAGGCTGAACCAGTGAACGAGCGAGGGTTTTGCAGAATCTTGAAATTGGTCTTCTCGCCTTTTCAGGCGTGTACTGACAAGAAAGTCGAGGCTGTTGGAAGCTGGTGTCAACACTCCTGACTTGCTTATCTCTTTCCCTCTTCTCTCTTCCAGAGTCATATCGCCAGCGTTCTGGGTGGTTTTCCCGGTTTTCAACATAAGTTGCTCTAGACTCATTGAGGTATATTATAAAGTAATCCATATACTGGGTTATGCCTGTTCTGAAGCACTGACAACCATAGCTGTTTGGTTGGTTGCTTGCGTCAGTTCTGGACTGTTGGCTTTTCAGCTGTCACTGCATGGCGCTAAAATGTCACCATAAACCAGTGTGTTTCTTTTTTCTTGCTGTTCCATTGTGTTTTTTCTTTTTTTCTTCTCGGTGTATGTTTGAATTGTTATTTTTTGTTGTTCGTTTTTCTTTTTGCTTTCTCACCACGATTCTTTCTTTAAAATTACACAGAATGGCAGGTCTTTTCTAGCTTCAGCTTTGAACGGTCATGGTCGACCAACTCCTGAACATTAATATTCATTTGTCTTCACAAAATAACTCCTAAATGTGTCAACTAAGTTTGACTTTTTACTTGCGAGTGTTCAACTTTAACTCATTCTACCCCAACACCGAAATCCTTAAATTTTGCCGTTGTCCTCTGAAGACTGCATTGCAGTGCAGGACACATATCGACCATGATAGTTCAAGTGTGATGCCAGAATAGCTTGGCGCCCATAGGCGCCAAGCTATTCTGGCATCACCCTTGAACTATCATGGTCGATCCTTATCTTCCTGTGGCGTGTCTGGGGTAGAATGAGTTAAGCAAAGGTCCTCGAGCCCACGACGGCCGTACGGTGAGCCTGCGCACAGCAGTGCGCGGGTCCACTGCGGCCGTCATGGGCCCGAAGACGTTTTGCTGCTGGGGAAGCAACAGTGGCGATTGACGACGTGCCGGGGCAAACTGAAGACGCGTCGTGCGCCTGGAGAAAGGACCTAATTGCGACGGCGACAAGAATATCGCTGCTGTTTGCCGCCCACATTAGACGCGATTACTCCGCGCGCGAGCTACGAGCACGTGCTGAAGAAGTCGTTGGAGGAGCTTTAGATCCGTATGGCAAGGAAACCTATACGAGTTGTGTCCCCTGATAGCGGCACAGAGCCTCTGCCGAGGCTCGTGCCGCTGTCATGGGACACAACTCGTATACAATTTTCCGGCCTCCAGTAAGACATAAGTACTAGTTTCCTGGCCCTGTGGCTCAGTAGATCGATGGTACTGGCTCAGCTGAACTTGACGCGATTTTTTTTTTCGGCCAGAGTGTGGGGGGGGGGGGAGGGGGGGAAGTCTGCGATAGTGAGGAGGGAAGGGACTATTCTAACGCCTATCTCCCCTGCGTGATATCCCTCAACTGACTAAAATATCTGTATCACTTCTTGCGCAAGCCCGGCGCAGGAGATGGATCGACTGCGGCCATGATAGGTCGTGGGTATCGTCATTTAATGCCTTCACTGCCGGGAAAAGGTTGACCTTTTCGCGTCAGTGGAGGGGTTAAATGGCGATGCTCAGGAACTGCAAGAGACACAGAACCTCATGTGCCCCCATCGGAAGTTTGGGACCCTTTGGCCGGCGCTGAATTAACTCATTGTTCCCGAGGTACGAAATACCCTGTTACGTGGTAATCGTAGTCGTAGAATGATACAATCACACCAGACGCACGCACGTAGGGTTCTTGTAAAGGAACTTCACTCAGTTGCAACTCGTCACACGTGGCACAAGGTCGTAGACCACACTGGAGTTACAGTTCCAACAATACTTTATTGCAGCTATGCGATCTCCGCACAAATGCAGCCACAAATGCACCAACACCCCTGATACATTGTCTCCTCTACAATGCAACAACACTTTTGACACACTGCGTCTCTCATACAATGTACACACATAGTTCCTAACACGCTCCGGCTTTTATACTATTACAGATTTCCAGAACAATCCAGCAATTCTCACAACACAACCAATCAGAAAAGAAAACGTAACCAAAACTCATTAATATTCATTAAAAAGAACACCATAGATCAATCCAGAAGTTTCTACTAACGTCTAGGCGAATTCGATAAAACGTTGCGAAATGTAGCCGACAACTTTGACGTCATATCTGAGATCACTTGAAAGATCGTGACCCGAACCTTCCAGTCTAATGTAGGTCAAACTTTACAACATTGTAGCGAAACTACGCGCAACAACAAAAATCGATCGCAATTCTCCGTGCAAAAGAAAATGAATCCCTACTAAATAGGTACCTAATTCTTATCCAAATAAACTCAAATGAATATCGGATCTTTCCTATAATTAACACACACATGATCTCAAACAATAACACAACCTCAAACGAAACTAACCCACCTTATGGAGTTACCCTCTGAGGACTGCATTACAATTCAGGAGACAGATCGACCATGATAGTCCAAGGGTGATGGCAGAATAGCTTGGCGCCTATAGATATGTCTTGCTGTGGTGTTAGCAAAGAAACACAATCTGCATCCACTTACAGTGAATGGGGTTGACAGCATCTCCAGTGTAGTAGCCCTTTTTATATAACCATGTCTCACCGCTATTTCTGTCCGGCATTGTCGCCCGTTCGTTGGCTCCTGTCCGTTTAGTTAGTTTGAAGCCCGCCTCACTTTTAACCCTTTGCGTGTCGGTAGCAGTTTTAGTCGCGATGATTCCTGTCGGAATCATCGCGACTAAAACCGCTACCGACACGCAAAGGGTTAACAATTTTGTCTTGGTTACTGATTCCGAATTCTTTGTTGGTTGGTTTACTGGTATCGTTATAATTCTTTTTTTAATCCGGCACTCCAGGCTTAGTTAAAACTCTCATCTCAATCTGCCGAACTGGCAACCCAAATCTCGAACATTTAAGGCAGGGCCCTGTGTATGAGGTTCACTGCTTAGTCCTGGTTATTCTTTAACGTGTTCCTGTCAAAATCCAGGAAAAAAAATCGGTGACTGTCGAGCGTGCAAAATGCAGAGACAATTTCAACAAAGAAAAAAACAACACGCTTAAAAAGGACAATTACAACAAATTTATGACATTCAAAATGGACATTGAAAAATCCAGACCAAAAAGGTGACTGCCAAGCGTGTAATATGCAAAGAAGTACCCAACGGAGAAAGAAACACGCTTAGAAAAGACGGGTACAACACAATTTATTTATTTATTGTGTTGTACCCGTCTTTTCTAAGCGTGTTTCTTTCTCCGTTGGGTACTTCTTTGGACATTGAAAAGGATTAATCGTGTTGTATAGTAAAGTTTTGGGTTAAAACCCGGAAATTTAATATACAACACAATTTATTAAAATTTCGTGTTAAACTTCTTTTCCAAAATAGACATGAATGTCCTTTTTAAAGAAGGGGCAACCCGAAACCCGAAAATAAATTGTGTGGTAAATTGTCCTTTCTAAGCGTGTTTCTTTCTTTGCTGGGGTTTTCGGCTTCTTGCATTTCCTGTCAAGAGCAAGTACCTCACATCCCAGGTTCAGCAACACCCCCCAGCACATCCTCCACCCTAGAACTGACGACCACCGCCCCGGGCCACCCCCAGTGATTCCACCCCCCCCCCCCCGCCCCCCCCCCCTCACCTACACACCATATCCCACACCCATCCACATCCTCATCCCCCGGTACACCGAAAATCTAAACCTGGCCGGTGTGAGTGAAAGGCTCTATCGATTAGGAGTGATAGGCTGCTTGTACAAGTCCACCGGACGGGGATGCCATCCCTTATGCAAAGAAACCGGCGCCCGGCTACAGCAAGTCTTAGCCCATCCCAACTCGCACAAGACTATCGGGCCGAAATCGGCCGCCGTTGGCGCGGTTTTTTGTTTTTGTTTGTTTGGGTTTTTTTTTTTTTTTTTTTTTTTTTTTTTTTTTTTTTTTGGTGGTGAGGTTATTGAAAAGAAAAATGCTTGAATCAACTGTGTCTCCAGCAAATACACCAAGTCTTGGCTTATGGCAACACCCTCACTGTGAGATGAAGCTCCAGGTTCTACCAAATGCACTTCTTTTTTAGGTGTTCTTGGGGATTTGTTTTTAACCCTTTCCGTGTCGGCAGCGGATTTTGTCGCGATGATTCCTTACAGGAATCATCGCGACAAAATCCGCTACCAACACGCCAAGAGTAAAATGAAGAGATTGTGGCATCACATCATTGGGATTAGCGCTCTATTACGTCCTCTTGCATTAGAAAGAGATGTAAAATTGGGATCAGCTATTGGCATAGGGGGTTTCATGAGTCATAATATAATGACAGTGTTCGCACGCAACGTCTTCACTAATAATTTTGTGTTAATGAGGAGGAAAATAAAATCGAAAAAAAAAAATGCCCACATTTTGGTCAGAATATGTGTGATCCGAGTCTCTCTTTTTTTCCTACGAGGTGGCTATGATCATTTCCTGTTAAGCCAAAGGTTCGAGATTTAATCAGAAAATGTGAACACAGTTAAAAAAAAAAAAAAAAAAAAAAAAAAGAATAAAAAAAAAAAGGAGGCAGTTCGCATCAAAACACGATTTTCCGCCCAAATGTCACCGACATCGATGTGAGTCTTCTTGTAGGCTTGTAACACTCATCCAATGGAATCAGGCTTCGGGCGCAGGAGGCTGGGCGGGGGTTTGGGGGGCGGGGAAAACTGGCTCATGAGGATCTATGCTTCCTGCAGATGTTTAGCGCTTACCCCAGGATTCTAAATCTTTTACGGTTCTTCCAAAAGCCCTATCAACGCTTCTTGCATGCATTACAGCTGTGCGCTTTACTCCAAGAAAACCCCTGACTCCGAGGAACAGCTGAATTAATGGAGTCTGCGTTCTGGCCGACAAGAGGTATAGATCCTCACGAACCCATGCACTTGCAGGGGCTTGTGAGGATATATGCCTCTTGCAGATGGAAGGGGGGGGGGGGTTGATTGAGAAAATCCGACAGAGGAGAAAGATCACAGGCCTCGAGAATGTTCGATCGCTAATGGCCAAATTTTGCGCAAGGGGAATGTTCGAGAATGGAGTTAAAAGAACAAGTTCAAATGCCTGGATTCGGACTGGCGTGTCTTAACCCTTTCACCGCCGAGAAAACTGTCATCCATCTTCTGCAAGAGACATAGATCCTCATGAGCCTCTTGCTGACATCAATTTGTATCCGTTTTGATCAGTTTCCTGGATGGTTGTCGCTTTTGGACGTTGAATGAACAGAGTTAAAATAAAATATGCGCCCAGTGGCAGGGAAGGGGTTAACCCTTTACCGCCGAGAACTGAAAAGCGAACACGATCCAACTGCAAAGAGACACAGATCTTCATGAGCCCCCGCAGTTGCGTGGGCTCATGAGGATCTGTGCCTTTTGCCTTGAACCCATGTTTCTTTAACGGCTGCATGGCGCTTTTTTGTTTGTTTATATAATTGAAGAAAGAGTTTAGACACAACCTGCGTACACTGGCAGTGAGGGAAGTAAATCTCTGTTGATGCACGTTATAGATCAAAATCATCTCTTATGGTGGCAGGTTCAAAGCCAAGTGGTGTCAAAATTTCTTCAGATTTTTTAAAATTTATTTATTTATTTATTTTTGGTCTTTGACATTTACTACGCTATGACAAAAGACATAATAGCCTACATGTTCGTCTGTTCGTTCGTTCGTACGCTTGTGCGTTAGGTTGTGCGTAGAAAAGATTTGTTATGGATGTACACAGTAAACTCCGGATATAACAAATCGCCAGGGTACCCGCAGTTTGTTTTGTTGTTATATCAAAGTTTCTTATAAGCGAAGTAATTTACACAGAAAGACTGCTGACGGGACCTCCGAAAAAAAATGTTGTAATATCGGAGTTTTGTCATTATATCCGACCATGTCATATGCGAAGTAGACTGCACATGGTAACGGACGATCTTCGTAAATCACAAGTATGTCAATAACAGCGCGTCTCTTGAGGCAAACAGTGGATTAAAAGCCCAGACAGACATGCGATATCGCATGTTCGTCCTAGCTTTTCAACCACTGCGTTTGATTCCAGTCAGTGTTGCCCACTTCTGATTGCCAAGCAACGTTTTTTGGATTCGTTTGTCATCCCATTTTTCTTTTTACCCTTTGGCTGTCGGTAGCGGTTTTTGTCGCGATGATTCCTGCAGGAATAACAATAATAATAATAATAATAATAATAATAATAATAATAATAATAATAATAATAATAATAATAATAATACATAGTTCTTGTATAGCGCTGTTCTCCAGGAAAACCGTGACTGGACTCACTGCGCATGCACAACAGCACACCCTCTCTCTCAGACACACGCACGATTATACACTACTTTAAACCACCCCATCTCTTCCCAACACTATACGCTCACTTCCTCTAGGATCAAAATAAAAGGCAGTCAACAGTTAGCTAAAGATGAGCTAAGTGTTAAATGCCCGACAGAAAAGAAAAGTCATTAAGTGAGCTTTGAACTGTGACAACGTGGGCAGATTCCGCATTTCAGTTGGCAGCGAGTTCCACACACTTGGGGCTAAAAAGGTGAAAGAACGCTCCCCGACAGTTTTCATGCTAAGCTTTGGGATTTTTAAAAGTTTTACACTAGAGGAACGGAGGGTGCGTGATGCTGATAAACAGACAGCTTGGCAGAAAGGTACGGCGGGAGAGATCCGTCAAAATGCCGATAGGCGAAAATTGCAATTTTGTACTGGCAGCGGAATTTTACGTGCAACCAGTGCAGCTGCTTCAGTAAAGGCGTAACGTGGTCTCTCTTTCGTTTCTTCAAGATGAGACGCGCCGCATTGTTTTGAATCATCTGCAAGCGTGAAATCTGATCTTCCGGTAAACCTGCCAGTAAAGAATTGCAATAATCGAGCCTGGACGTAATGAATGCATTTACAAGTCTTGACGCCGCACTTTCTGTGAGATACAGTCTGAGGGAAGAAATTCTGCGCAGCTCAAGGAAACCAGCTCGGCTTACGCTACTGATATGATCATGCATGGAGAGCGTCGAATCAATCTTCACACCCAGATATTTGACACAGTTCTAGAAGGGAACGCTGCAGCCACCAATGTTTGCGAACTCGCCGTTAATCAGACTAAGGCGAGACTGAGGGCCAACAGGCATGACTTCGGTTTTGACGGTGTTAAGCTTAAGTTTGTTGCTTGTCATCCAGGACAGGACCTCGTCTATACAACACTGTACGCTCATCTTCATCATCATCATCATCATCATCAGTCCCTTGCCCGAACTGGGCGTTGGGGGGACTGAAAGGCAGCAGCAACAGACAGTGCTCTCCACTGAGTTCTATTTTGGGCGGTGGCAAGCAAGTCTGGCATCTCGAGTTCGGTCCATTCTTTTATGTTTGCGACCCAACTCTTTCTCTGACGACCTCGCCGACGACTTCCTTCGAGAGTGCCTTGGAGGATAGTCTTGGACAAGGTGTTGTGTCGGGTCACGTGGCCAAACCAAGCAAGCTTGCGCAGTTTCACGGTTGCCAGAAGGGGTTCATGTGGGCCCACCAGGGAAGTGACGATGCTCCGTACATATTCGTTGGTCTTGTGCTCGCGGTACGAGATGCGGAGCAACTTCCTCAGGCACTTGTTCTCAAAGGCCTGGATTTTCTTTTCTGAGTCTGCAAGCAGTGTCCAAGTCTCACAGCCGTAGAGTAGAATAGACACTACGAGGGACTTGTAAAGCCTGTACTTGATGGTGAAGCTGATGGAGTTACTTCGCCATATCCTGTCCAGCCTGGCCATTGCGGATGTTGCTGTACCTATCCTGATACGGATCTCTGCTATGCAACTACCGTCTTTGGACAGGGTGGCTCCCAAGTACTTGAAGCTATTGACCTCTTCTAGCTTCTGGCCGTTCATGTGAATGTTGCTGCTGCTGTCGCTTGTGGTGTTGATCATCACTTTGCTTTTATCCGTACTGATCTCCATGCCATAAGACCCTGCGCTACTTGAAAGTTTGTCTGTCAGGTTTTGGAGCTCACTATTGCTGCCTGCCATGAGGTCAATGTCGTCTCCGAATCGAAGATTGCACAGGGATCTGCCACCAATAGAGATTGAAGTATGGTGGTCGTGGAGGGTTTCCTGCATGATCTTCTCCAGGAATATGTTGAAAAGGACAGGAGAGAGCAGGCATCCTTGACGGACACCGATCGTCGTCCTGAAGAACTCGCCTGACTGATTGTTAAGTAGAACCGCGCTGCAAGCGTTCTTGTAAAGCGCTTCTATCATTTGGATCACTCCCTCCTCTATGTTGAACGATCTCATGACTTGCCAGAGTCCGTCGTGCCAGACGCGATCAAATGCTTTCCTGAAATCAATGAAGTTGTGGTAGAGTTCGCGCTGATGCTGCAGATGTTTCTCGATCAGGACGCGGCAGTTGAAAATCTGCTCCACAGTGCTTCTTCCAACTCTGAAGCCAGCCTGTTCTTCTGCCAGCAGTTCCTCGGCGAAAGTTTTGAGGCGGTTGAGAATGATTCTAAGCATTACTTTGCTAGGGTGACTTATCAGACTGATAGTTCTGTAGTTCTGGCACTGTTTCAGGTTTCCTTTCTTGGGGAGCGGGATCACTAGAGACTGTGTCCATTCTACTGGCCATTTCTTTTGCTCCCAGATCTTTTGACAGAGTGTAGTGAGGACCTTCGTTGTTACTTCTCCTCCATGTTTCAACAGTTCAGCAGGTACGTTGTCTACACCTGGAGACTTTCCTCCCTTCAGGCCGCGTATGGCTGCTTCCACCTCTTCAGCTAACACTGGCAGGTCTTCAGCCTTCCTGGCCCCAGCCTGGTTGTTTTGGAGGATGCTGGTGTCTGGCTCAGCCTTGTAGTTATACAAGTCTCGGCAGTACTCAGTCCATCTGTTTAGTACAGCAGTGTTTTCCGTAAGGAGTTGGCCGCTGCTGTCTTCGATGACTGTGGCTGTTCGCTGTTGAGTCTTGGTGAGGGTCCTTAGCGTTTCATAAGCCTTCTTGCTGTTGCCGTTTGCCATGCCCTCTTCCACGCTACAACACTGGTCTTCAATCCAATCTTCTTTGGCTTCTTTCATCCTCTTCCTGATCTTCTTGTTGACAAGTCTGTACTTGTTTGCTGATGTGAGGTCTTGGCCTCTCTTTTTCTTCCAGGCTCTCCTCTCATCACAGAGATCGAGGATGTCATCGGTGACCCAGGGCTGTTTGCGCTTCCTCTGCTTCCCCAGCACTTCTTCTGCTGTAGAAAGTAACACCTCTTTTATATTTCCAGCAAGGGTGTCTACGTCACAGTCCAAAGTAGCCAAGGCTGCAAATCTGCCTCCCACCTGGGCTTGGAAGAGCTCTTCTACTTCCGGGTCTTTTAGCTTCTGGAGGTCGAATCTGATGCGAGGGCTCTTGCTATCTCGTTTCAATGCCAGCTTCAACTTGAGGCTAGTAAGGACGAGGTTGTGGTCGCTGCCAATATCAGCGCCAGGAAAGGACCTCGTTTGTGCTTTGTTAATGCTGGATTTGAATCGTCGAGGCAGCAAGATGAAGTCAATCTGGTTATGGACCAGGCCTCCTGGCGATTGCCATGTCACTGTTCTTGACTTCTTGTGTGGATGGAGGGTATTAGCAACGGTGAGACGGTGACTCTGTGCGAACTCTAAGCTGAAATGGCTAGGCGCGCTACTTCTTCATCTTGACAATTCAGTATCGTCAGCATACTTGTGAAAATCACACTCATGGGCGGCACTTACATCAGACAGAGGTTGTGAATATAGAGTGAACAAAACAGGCCCTAATACGGAGCCCTGAGGGACTCCACACAACAAAAGACAAAATAACAACCTGACATCCTGCAGGAATCATCTCGACGAAAGTCGCTACCGACACGCAAAGGGCTAACGTATTTCACGATCGCGTATAACGCTCACAGTGAGACTCGGCTCCTGATCACTGGCGATATTTGTGTTTCCTCTTACCCTTGAGCTATTACAGTTGAGTTTCGTCAGCAGCACATCAAGACAATTAAGCACTACCCTTAACCCCTTACCTGCCAACGCTTTCCATCTGCAAGAGACGTAAATCTTCATGAACCTCCGCAGTCGCGGGGATTCAGAGCACAGTTTTGGTCAACTTTCATTTTGTGTTCTTCACGCGAATGTCAGTCTGCGTGCAGTGGTTTCAGGCGCGAAAGGGGATGAGTGATTGTCATGCTCCACCCTCCTCAGTCACTTGGCAGCTGAAATCCCACTTGGCACCTCCGCCGGAAAAACCCGGATGGTCACGAAAAAAAAGAAAAAGAGGACGTATTCACCCTCTGACTTACTTTCGAAAAGGTCAAAGTTTGGTGCTTGAAAACGCAATTTCCTGTCTTGAGTATCCTAACTACCACCGCCCTCTCTCTCTCTCTCTCTCTCTCTTCCCAATGCGCAAAAAGGCCATCGGGCCGACTACGGCCGCCGTAGTCGGCCCGATGGCCTTTGCGCCCTGGGTTGTCCCTTCCTTCTGTCTCCAGCCACTCCCCACTTCTCCCCTCCCCTCCCATCCCCTCCCCACCCACCAAACCCCCTCCCCATCCCTCTCTTCTGTCACTTTTCTCTTCCATCCTCGCGCCATTACCACCCACTCCAATCGCACTCTCACGACAAGAAAGTAGAATTTCGACACGACAATGTTCTGCCGTTGTTTAGCAGAAGTCAGTATGTCCATTTTTGAGAAAAGTCAGATTTTCATTGTAATGCTATGAAAATCTCGCTTTTCTAAAAAAACGGGCACAGAGGCTTTTGCCCAATAACGATAGACGGAGATCATAGTTCTGTAGACGTGTTTTGTCGCACTATCGATTTTTGTTTCCAGATTTGGACCAGGAAGGGACTGCTTTTGGTATAGTATACTGACGGGCAAACGGCATGCGATACCATCCAAATCGTCGGAAACACTGACATACTGACTGACGAGCAAAAGAATCATTTACGACACCATTGAGATCATTTCAATGATATCGCATTTCTTTTGCTGGTGAGTATAGTATAATTACAGACATTTACATAACAGGTCGGCATCATGGTATTCCGCATGCAGTTACCGTGGAACTTGCTATTTTCCTACAACGCGTTTGGTTCACAAGTGGATGATTTCCTTCATAAACACGTAAATGTTTAACTCATTCTACCCCAGACACACCACAGAAAAATAAAGAAAAATAAAGATCGACCATGATAGTTCAAGGGTGATGCCAGAATAGCTTGGCGCCTATGGGCGCCAAGCTATTCTGGCATCATCCTTGAACTATCATGGTCGATCTGTGTCCTGTACTGCAACGCAGTCTTCAGAGGACGACTTCAAAATTTGGGGATTTCGGTCTTGGGGTAGAATGAGTTAACTCATTCTACCCCAGACACACCACAGCAGGATAAGGATCCACCATGATAGTTCAAGGGTGATGCCAGAATAGCTTGGCGCCTACGAGCGCCAAGCTATTCTGGCATCACCCTTGAACTATCATGGTCGATCTGTGTCCTGCACTGCAATGCAGTCTTGAGAGGACAGGGGCAAAATTTAAAGATTTTGGTGTTGGGGTAGAATGAGTTAACAGAAGTTATCTTTAAAACAGAAGCAGGTCAGAAAATGCACAGCTGCAAGTAGGTCGATCCATCTCCCGCTACGTGTGGGTCTTCAGAGTCATAATAATAAAACTATGAGCCCCGTGCGCAGTCTACCGCATAAGCCAAAGCCGGACTAGCTCAGTGCGTTTTAACAGGCGACAGGCATGCAGTGACACTACTGGACTGCGCGCGAGCGATCGGGCTGACTCGCAACACATCAACTCATCAGAGGCCTGTGCATGAAACATAACAAATAACTGCCGCTGGAATCAACGTTTTTGGGCTTCTTGCTCGACAGGGGGTAAAATCTTCAAGTCATTCGCTTTGTCGGGCATCTCACACGCGTCCTTACGAGAGGCACGCAAAGACTACCCAATGCGCAATAGGCCATCGGGCCGACGTCAGCCCGATGGCCTTTGCGCACTGGGTCTTTAGCACACACACAAATATCTGTCTTTGATGATGTCTAGGTTTTCAGATAGTTTCGATTTTAAGGTGTAGACTCAGCTCAAAGCCCTTGACGATTGTGTTCAATATAAGCATTCATAGCTGATCGCAGCTAAACAAGAGGCATAAACTCTCATGTGCCCCTGCGGCTGCAGGGGCACATGAGAATTTATGCTTCTTGCCGATGGAAGAGTTCAGGCGTAGAAAAGCTTGATTACAGCCTTAATATTTCTGAATAGGCAAGACGCATATATATTCTCACGAGCCCTACTGCAACTGTAGGGGCCCATGAGAATCCGTGGCTCTTGCAGATGGAGAGGAGGGCAGAGTGCCAGTGCCAGCATAATTATAGGTTCCATTTGGGTGATGGCGTACCTAAATTACTCTACAGGTAAAACTGACAGCCATCTCGCGATGTCCCCAACGAAGAGTTGTGCACTGGAGGTTAGGACAGTTAGATTTGACATGCAGCTCGCAGTACACGTGTTCAAATTAAAGCAATCTGCTCCAGGAAATAAGGGTTAATGCGTGTAGTTTACAGTATCTCCTTTATAAATGTTCTTACAATAATTCTACGCAAAAGGACTAATAAGAAAACGAAGAAGAAGAGTGAGAATAATAAGAATAGTGGTATTATTATTATCATCATTATTATCAATAATATATATTATGACCGGTAATGATTATAATGATAATAATATGTTGTTGTTTAATATGTTGTTGTTATTATAACATTATAATTATTATTATTATTATTATTATTATTATTTATTATTATTATTATTATTATTATTATTATTATTATTATTGACACCGGTCATTATATAGACGCTTTACGCGATTCTGTGAATCGACTAAAAATGCTGGGAACTGAACCCAGGTCACACGATAAAGTTATTGAAGCACTACCTAATAAAATAAACGACATTTCTTTTTCTTTTCTTTTTTCTCATTATCCACAGAAGAGAGTCCCAGTCCCAGGCGTCCGTAATTATACAAACTATGTACTTTGAAGCTGTGGGAGAGGGATCATGAGATTATAATTTAAAGGTAGTGCCAGATTAGCTTGGCAAAAGCGACAGTAATCCGTTTACCGCAGTAAACTAGCGCCAGATCAGCTTGGCATACGGGACCCTAGTAATCGGTTTACCACAGTAAACTAACGCCACGTTAGACTGGCGCCTACTCGTGCCATGTTATTCAGGCACCGCCCTTGAACCGTATCTTGTTGCAAGTGTCAGAGCTGAACGGGTTAAACTTATTCGAGGCGTGCTGCATACGGACACGCGGCAAATTGCCGCATATCCGTATGCGGCACATCTCTAATGCGTCACCAGGAGGGAGGTAGAAAATTACTCGTGGTGACCAGGGGAGGGAAGAGTAACGGCTACATAGGCTTTACGAAAACACGGGAAGGGCATTCAATCAAGGCTATTTTTAGCAGGTTCAAGGGGGAGATCAGCAGGAAGTTCGGCAACTCGTGCTTCCAGCTTATACCCCCCCCCCCCACCCACCCACCCACACCCAACACCCCCCCCCCCCCCCCTCCCAGCTCGTGCAACCAGTAAGAAAGAGACCGACTCGGACCGACCTCGGGGAAATAACGGCACAACGACGTGTCATATAAGCTGTTGATGGTTTCTTCTTCTTAAGGGTTTATGGAGCGGACCGATCTTACTATAGAACACACTGAGCATTGACTATCTTCACTGCCAGTGTATGGACGCGCAGACTGTCTCAGTTTTTGAAATCATTGTCAGTTCAACTTGAATGATCCCCAACCGCCAAAGGAACATGGATATTAAATGGTTTCAGCAAGAAGTATTGATCCCCATGATCCCCTGCATACGCCGGGGATCATGGGGATCTATACCTTTTGGAGTTGGGTGGTCAGTGTTCTTGTTTTTTCTCGGAAGTCAAAGGGCGGGTTATGGTCGAAATTCCACGACTTGGACTCTGTCCTCTAAAGAATAATTTTCAGTTCAGGAAACAGATCATCCAGTATAGTTCTAGGATAGTTAAGGTGGTTCAAGGATAATTCAAGGGGGGTGCCAGAATAGCTTGGCGCATAAAGGTGCCAAGCCATTCTGGCACCTTCCTTGAACTTGCAGGACTGATCACTTCCTGCGTGTAGTACGTCATTGCTGCAAGTTTCACCGTGGATGCTGCCTCAAAACGCTTACTCATTGTCGCCCAAATGCAGTGGGGCTGTCTAAACCAGAGAGAAAATGATCACTGAACAACATTTTATCCCCTCAGTACCAGTCGACGCAGACAGGTTTTGAAATCATGGTAATTAGTTATAGTTATTGGGTTTTAACGCCGAGCAGGCGACTAAGGCCATCTCACGGCTGAGAAATCATGGTAGATGCAAAGTCAACTAGAACTCCAGCCGTCCAAGGACCATGGATACAAAAGTGGTTTCAGCAAGAAGCATAGATCCTCATGAGCCCCCGCAGCTACTCATGAATATCTATGCATCTTGCAGTTGGGTGGTGTCAATATGTTTTCGTGGCAGTGACGGGGATAACCTCCAGTTTGCGGTAGTACTTCCCAAAGAGACCCACTCGGAGAGAACGCCACGAGTACATTACCCCGATGAGGCGTTTACTCGGCGTCAGTCATTTGAATAGAAGAGCACTCCCCAGGTGGGTATAGCTTAGGAGTACTCCTGCAAACGGTACGGGCTTTCGTGAAAGACGTGGGAACAAAATCTTCCATTTAACCCTGCGGGTGTCGGTGGTGGTTTTAGTCTCGATGATTGCTGTAGGAATCATCGCGACTAAAACCGCTACCGAAACCCAAACGGATACACAACTGCTATTGATCTGATATGATTTTATTCAAACATATACCATATCATCGCTGACATCTTCCGTTCGAAACAATGAAATGAATGTATGCTTACAACAACAACCCAAAAGAAAACATTTTATTGCGTTTCTTTCGTAAGATTAAAAAAAAAATGTATTGCGTTTCGCAGTTTCAGAGATTAAAAAAAAAAAACCACATTTCATTGCGTTTCTTTCTGAAAAAAAATGTTTTGCTACTATGAAAAAATAAATCATCCAAATAAAATTCCAAGAAACAGGGACATCTAAAAAAACCACACGTTTCATTAACCCTGTAAGTGCTGCAAGGCGAACTATCCAACTGCAAGAAGCATAAATCCAAAAATCGCGGGGACTCACGAAGGATTCATTTTCCTTGCTATTTCCATGTTCTTTATGCCTATTTTGGACCATTTACATTTGTGTTCTTCATACGAATGTCGGCCAGTGTGCGGTCGTTTCTGGCGCGCAGTCTTTAATCACTGGCACCAAGTAATCACTGGCACGAATACTGCGTTAATGCAATTTTCCTTATCTCATTCAGCCCGACGCAGGTATTTCCCAAATTTTGAAGGCGTCATCTAACGACTATGCACATATTGCAGGAGATGGATCGACCATGATAATTCAAGGGTAGTGCCAGATTAGCTTGGCGCCGACAGGCGCCAAGCTAATCTGTCACTACCCTCGAATTATCATGGTCGACCCACCTCCTGCTGTAGTGCGTCAGGGCTGAATGAGTTAACTGACTCAAGACCCCCAAAACCCTAGATGTCCCAGCAACTTGGATTCAAAGGGGTGTCGGCAAGAGGCGACTGCCGGGGCTCATGAGTATCTTGTACCTTTTGCAGTTGGGGGGTGTTCACATTTACTCGGAACTGAACGGGTTAATATAAAAGGGGAAATGTATACAATGCCGAAAGGGAAATTCTAAGATATTTCGCCAAAAAGGATGCATGATAACGCTGAGAACAACAATATGGGATGAACCATAACCCACAAAGTCCCATATAATGTATGAGAGCTGTCTTCGCTGTCAAGGGTCTCTACCTTTTGTCTTTGACCTGATTCTGATGTTGAAATATCTCCTCTTGAATAAGCCTCTCAGATATCTGCCAATGCGTCATAGTGATAGTGACCTCTATAAATGGCGCAGTGCATACGCGTCATTGGTTTGTCAAACGTCATTTGTCATGATATTTTTTTTTGTTTTTACGTAATTTTATATTTAACATGATATGAGTTTCACTTTCGCTTCAACACTTGTGAAAATGATGGCAAAACTAGAATTTCACGGTACATTTTCAGTCTTGCTATAATTTGTGTGAAATCAGGCTGACTTTGCCTAGCTACATGATATACTAAGTACACTTGTATTCTTTTCTGAAAGCTCGTCGATGTGTGTGTGCGTGTGCATGTGCATGTGCATGTGCGTGTGCGTGTGCGTGCGTGCGTGCTTGCGTGCGCGCGCTGCAAATATCACCAAGAGGCATAGATCCTCATGCGCCAGAAGATGCCTCTTGGAGATTTGCGCATATGGGTGTATGTGTGTTTGAGAGAGAGAGAGAGAGAGAGAGAGAGAGAGAGAGAGAGAGAGAGAGAGAGAGAGAGAGAGAATTACGTCATATTTAGAGTATTGTGTCAATGTCTGCGTGGTGACGGATTTGCTTCTTTTACGTCTCTGCCACTGTCTGACTTTCTCCAGATGTCAAGTTTTTTTTTACTGTTTTAATTTGTTCCAAAAAGAAATAAGTTTTACTGAAGAAGCTGAAAGGGTACAAAGCTGGCTAACGAACTCATCCAACGTCTTTCTGCAAACTAGCTATATCAAATTTTTTAAGTAAATATGACAAAAATTACGGACTCTAATCTGGGACAACCGACTTTTAATTAACGTTCTTTTGTGTCTTCAATGAGACATCCAAGTACAATATGCTCGGAGGTTCTTTTAGCCATCCCTTGGATAAAGTACTTCGCCAAGTTTCAACTTGTGCGTACAGAAACATCGGAGATTCTCTTGTTTATATACACACGCGCGCGCAAGCACACGCGCGCGCACACACACACACACACACACACACACACACACACACACACACACACACACACACACACACACACACACACACACACACACACACACACTCTCACAAAAGGCGCTTCGCGCCAAATGTACGTTCAGCAGCGAGGTTAGCTTAACTAGACAGGAAGTAATTTTTATCTTTTTACTTCATTTGTCAGAGGTTTAGGAATGCCCGCCTTTGACATCATGGACATGCTATTAAATTCGCTCCACCGCGACCCGTCCTGTAAAGTCCCTTCCATAAATAGAAGTGACTTAAAAAGAAAGTTATATGCGCAGTTACATTGGAAATCTAAAACATAGAATGGGACTTGATAAATTTTGATTCCTTGTTCTTTTTCATCGTGTATTTACTTGTATACTGAGGAGCAAATGAAATGTGACATGTTTGGAATAATCGGAAACACTAAAGCTTTACCGATGATCTAAAAATATTGCATTTCTTATGCTCCTTGGTATACATGTCGCTTGTAAGCTCAAAACGTCGACTTCTCTTCCCGTTCTGAGACTTTCTTCATTACAGATACCGCGTTTTGTCGATATATTCTTGTGACATATAATGAAATGTGTGCTTGGGGAGTAAGAGGAAACGGGAAGGACGGGATACTAAAGACAGAGAATACTGGTGTGTACCTGCGCGCGCGCGTATGTGTGTGTGTGTGTGTTTGTGTGTGTGTGTGTGTGTGTGTGTGTGTGTGTGTGTGTGTGTGTGTGTGTGTGTGTGTGTGTGTGTGTGTGTGCAAGGGCGGATCAGTTACCTCGAGGGGGGGGGGGGTTCCAACGTTTTGTTTGGGACCTTCAACCTGACACAAAAGGCCTCCCCGTCGCTAAACCTTGCTTGCATGGGCCGAAAAATCAAAAAGCGGGGAAAGAGGGGTGAGGGGGGGGGGAGGGGGGGAGGGGGGGGGGGAGGCGCGTCCGTGTGTTAAGACTCCCACCATTCGCCCAAATATCAAACAACGGGGGTAAGGGGGGCGGGGGGGGGGGGGGTCCAAACATCCCGCAAAAGGGACTTTGTTATAACATTTCTAAAAGATTTAGGTCGGGGGAGGGGGGGGGGCGGAACCCCTGTAACCCCCCGGTGTGTGTGTGTGTGTGTGTGGGTGTGTGTGTGTGTGTGCGTGCGTGCGTGCGTGCGTGCGTGCGTTTGCGTGTGCTTGCCTCTGCGTATGCGTGTGTGTGTTATATTTTGTTTTTCTACTTCTCTCTTCGCTTTAGTGTTTCCTTCCATCTCCTCACCCACCCACAACAATCTATCTTCTTCTTCTTCTTCCTCGATCGCTTCGATGAAGCGCAATATGCATGATGCAGCCGTTATGCACCTGAGAGGTCCTGCATCTCTGTTTTCGGCCAGGAACGTGTATCGGGGGTCCCTCCCCTAGACCGACTGTCGTTCAGGACTGTTGAGCTCGGTCTGCCCACCAATGAGTAACAACACATTGGCCAATCACATCGTTTAGCCCGGCCAGCAGAAGCGGTTTACAGCTGTGACCAGGGTGTGGCCACTGTTATCCCTAACAGCTTTCTTGGAGCCAGAAGTGAGAGATGAGTGCTGGGTGAGGACCAGTGCTCCCGTCCACCAGGATGGGTGCTGCTGCCAGGTTGACAAAGGTACTACCTCTCTCCAGACACCCCATACACCCCAACAATCTATCTAAGACAGGCATAGATTCTCATGAGCCTCTGCGGTTGCAGGGACTCATGAGAATCGGCAACGCTTCTTGCTAGAAGAGACCGGCTCTATTTATATCACAGACAGGGACTCCTGTGGATCTGAGCATACCAGCAGCCCTTGGGAAATTAAAGGCATCCCTTTTTAATTCTGCTGCAATTTCCTCCTTGCACGCTTGTCACTGAGCTAACTGGTTATCCGTCCGTGGACGGTTTACGGCTAGCTCGGTACCTCCCCCGCTCTAACTGTAAACCGTTCATGCCCGGATAGCCAGTTCACTCGGTCACGATCGTAACTGTGATTGCTAGCTCAGGCACCTCCCCGCTTTATTTCTTATAGCGCCATAGGCGCATTTCCCGAATTTTGGAAGTGTTAATTAACGACTATGTACCACTTGCAGGAGGTGAATTGACCATGATAATTCAAGGCACTACCCTTGAATTATCATGGTCAATCAATCTCCTGCTGTAGGGTGTTGGCGCTGAAAGGGATAAATGCAAACCGTCTATGAACGGATAACCAGTTAGCTTGATGACACACGCTCGATGTGAGCTCTTTAGTACTGGAGAGTCCACGTATGCACATATTTTGCACTCCGGACTGGGCGCTGTTCTCGCGACTGTCAATGAAACATACAGTGGCACATTGAGCAAAAGGTCATCGACTGACCCGACATCTGCCTTAGTCGGTATTTGTGCGCGCTGTTCTTGCAAGCTGCACGTTGTTATTCAAGTTGTCAGAAATGTGGTCGATTCAAGTCATTGGTTGTTTGCTGGTTGAACTTTGCTTAACCCTTTTGCGTGTCTGTAGCGGTTTTAGTCGCGATGATCCCTACAGCAATCATCGCGACAAAAACCGCTACCAGCACGCAAAGGGTTAAGTCTTTTTTCTACTACATCATGGAGTCTTGAAACAAAACAGTATATTAGAAACATGTCGTGCGCACTTAAAAGAAAACCGCTCTACAGAGGTTTGCTGAGTACAGTTGTGGCAGGCCTTTGCAGATTTGGTTTACTACCTTAACCCCTTCGCCGCCGAGATATAGGGATCTTTCACTTGCGCATCACGTGACGTACGCACAAACGAGTCACGCCCCCTCTGGAGGACATGGCGGCCATTTGCATGTAGTGAGAATAGCAGTATCAGCAGATTTTAGAATCGTTTTATTCACAAATTATGGCAAAAGTTTCACTCGCAATTAAGGAGAAGTATGTAGATACTTTAGACAAGGCTTCCTGCACGTTATTTGGAGAAAATTGCAACCATTGGAGGTGAGAATCTGTACGAGTTGCCGGACTCAGCCTGGAACTCCGGACCACGATGCACTGCCGCCTCTTCGAAACGAAGATGCCGTTCAATATTTAATATTTTGAAAAAGTGCATACACAATGGCTGAACTCGAAGCAATGAAGAGTCTGCAGGCACACAACCAAACGACATCAGGCTGGGTGCGTGATCTGCGTTCCTACCGGTCACAAAATTCACCAAACGTTCTTGCTGCGAAGGTAAGTGTTCAATCAATGGTTTTTCTGTGTGTTGTCTACACAATGTTATTTCACTGATTTAAATGTGTCTACTTTATATCATCTAGATGAACGAGGATGGGGCGGATGATGGGTGTCTAGTTACCTTGTCTCCTCTGTTGCTTTCATTCGTATTCAGCTGTAGGATTCTGTGCTTGGATACTTTGAGTTTGATGTATCCCCAACTCTAGGTTTCTGAGGTGTGTATCAAGCTGTAGGATTCTGTGGTGTATCATGTGTCCAGCAGTGGGATTCTGCGGTTTGATATGTATCCAGCTTTGGTTTGATTCAGAAAATATTTGGAGCATCACCCAAGTTATTAACGTGAAACATTTCTAAAATTTTTATGAATAATGAGACCATCTGAATAATTGCACTACATTCCACTGGCTACAGTTTGACAGCTATCAGTTTCTCCTTATTACCATGTGGGGCAAGTTACTGATTACATCTTATTTATTTGCAGGTGTACCATTCCCAGCGTATGAATGAAAACCCCACTCAGTCCTGGTTTATCACCTCTGGCGAAGGGGAGGTTTTGTCAGCTCACTAAACGTGTGTTGCTGGCCTTGGAGAGACATGTTCCGTAATGTTTATGGTCGACACAGCCAAACACATTATTGACAACAAGACAGTGACTGACGTTGCGTGCTACTGGAACCAGCCTTCTTTCAAGTCCGTGGCTTACTCAGTTGTAAAATGCGTCCATTGACTTTACGTCAGCACCAAGTAGAAAGAAAATGTTGGATAATAATAATAATAATAATAATAATAATAATAATAATAATAATAATAATAATAATAATAATATACCGGTTATTATATAGGCGCTTTTCCCAATTCTGCGAATCGGCTCAAAGCGCCGCGAACTGAACCCAACACGCACGCTCACGTGACACGCACGCATTCACTCTAAACACAAACACAGTACAAGACAAACGCAGGACATTCACGTGGTGCGAAGGGTCAGTTCAGCTATTGCAGGATTCAAGATGGCCAGCTATGGATGCCTCCGTGGAAAGTAAGACTGCATCGCCAAAGGCCCCAAAACGCACAAGAGAAACCAAAGCCGTCACCGCGGAAAATGAGTCATTCTATGAACAGATTAAATGTGCAGCCTCAGGTATCAAGCCAGCTCTCCTGTCGGTGCATAGCGAGTATGCAGACGTCTATGAAATTAAGTTGACAAGAATGCCTCCTCTCTTGACAGGTGTAAGAGAGGATCGCTTCATGACACTTAATTTCATGGAACACCACCTGTCATTCACACACGAGGAATGCAGTCTGGTGGAGCAGCATACACGCTTACAAGCAGTCACCCCTTTGGTTCAGACTGCGTGCTGGTCGAGTGACGGCATCCAACGACTCTCGTCACTAACCTTTCACAACCTGCCCACTTCTTGATCGGCACCATAAGCTATACAAACTCATGCAGCACATAGACAAATGAGGCCATGCAATGGGGAATTGATCATGAAGATCAAGGAAGAGCCGAATATGAAGAAAAACAGAAGAACAGCCATGCAGGATTCAAGATGGCCAGCTGTGGCCTGATCATGGATCCTGAGATACCATTTCATGGCCGCTTCTCCGGATGCCTATTGTTCGTGCAAATGTTGCGTCGAAGGCTTAGTTGAAGTGAAGTGCCCATTTACTGCTCGCCAAATCACAATCGAGGAGGCCCTGTCACTTCCAAATTTCCCTCTTCACACATCTGCCTGAAACTTGAACATGCATACTACAGCCAAGTTCAATGCCAGTTGTTTCTTTCCAAAAGAGCTTACTGTGACTGTCATTTGGACACAAAAGGAACTGTTTGTTGAACGTGTCCTACCCAATGTCGGCTTCTCGGAAGAAGCTGTCCTAAAGGCACAGCAGTTTTTCGAAACCGCTGTGCTCTCTGAGATGCTTGGAGGATTCTACACATCCGGCAGCTGTACTAACAATCCGAGAGCCCATTTACAGCCCGTGAATCCTACAGCCAGTACAGATGCCAATAGTCCTCTTGAGCCTTTCTAGCCCGTGTTTCAAAATACAGATGCCACGGATCCTGTAGCGCCTGTCAACACTACACAGCCTTCTAACAGAACTGACGCCTGGTGCTACTGCGAAAGAGGGGAAGAAGGAAATATTGTTGCCGATGTGACAGTGGAAACTGTACCAGGATTTGGTTTCACTTTGAGTGCTTTGGCATGAAGTCCGAGCCAAAAGGGAAATGGTTTTGCCCAGACTGCAGGAAGAATCGGCCTAAGACAGGCAAGGCAAACCAAAGAAGAAAATGTAATTGACATGAAAATACAGTTTTGACACTTAGGTGTCTATCTGGACATACATACACATGGACTCAGTCATTTGTGACACGTTTATTTCATACACGCTTACCTGTTACTGTTTCTGAAGGGGGCAATTTAGCTATATCTACGCACAGATGTATCCAAAGTGTAACCAGTCATGTTTCTGCAGTATGCAGCCACATTGCTGACAGTAGCCTTAGAGTGAAGGCGATTTCCCAAAGTAGATCAAAGTTATACCTTTCAGCATTAGAGTGGGTTTTTATGGCTGGATGCATGTTTGAAGGTCATGTTGAAAGTTACATGTGTCTGAAAGACTCTCAGCACGTGCAATTTAAGTGGTCATTAACATTTAAGATCTGCCATCAAAGTTGAGATAAATGAGTGAGAACAAAATTGTATTTTTTATGTCTTTCATTTTCAAAATTTTATCCTTATTAATTTTGTATGTACAAGGCAACACTGATGTCATGTTGGAGCTCCCAAGCCAAAACAAAAGAATGTGCTGTTTTCAGAAAAGAACACTTACGTACGCCTCAACAATCAAAATGTAATCTTATTTTGGGTGCATATAAACTGCGTTTAAGAATAGTGAGTAAATAGTACAACAGTGTTGCATTGTATTCAGTATGACATTTTCATACTGGTTCAGGTCGGTCTGCTCATATTTCACTTTTCTACTTGCAGGCTTTTCTATGTGCAAATGAGCACTCTCACACATATATATCACAAACACACATGCACACCCCACACAAACGCACACATATTAATAATAATTACGGTATTTATAATGCGCTTATCTTATAATAATTATAACTCTAAGCGCGCACTCACAACTCACGCACGCATGCGCACGCTTTAGACAATGACTCAGTACCACAAATAGTGAAATACATTACGACAGTCAGCTTGGGGTGGGAAGTGTGCTGGTATAGTGCTAGAACTGTTGAAAGAGCTGAGTTTTAAGGGCGGACTGGAAGGAGGAGAGAGAGTGTTTCTGACGGAGAGAGAGTGGGAGAGTGTTCCAGGTGGATGGACCGTATACTGAGAAGGAGCGGAGACCGAAAGTGCTGAGTTTGGTGCGGGGGATGTGGAGGCGGAGAGGGTCGGAGGCGGAGCGGAGGGAGCGGGGAGGAGTGTAGGGGTGAAGTAAGCTTGAGAGATAGGCAGGAGCGCATTTGTTCAGGGATTTGTAGCAGAGAGACAGAATCTTGTATTGGATGCGTTGGGGGATGGGAAGCCAATGGAGGAGTTTGAGCAGGGGAGTGATGTGGTCGGATTTTTTCTTGCTGAGGACGAGGCGGGCAGCATTGTACTGGACGCACTGGAGAGTGAAAGTGGTGGAGTGAGGGAGGCCGGAAAGGAGAGAGTTGCAGTAGTCGATGCGAGATAGGATGAGAGAGACAGCAAGTTTGGTGGCAGCTTCGGTAGTGAGGTATTTTCTGATCTGACCCATGCGGCGGAGGTGGAAGTAGCATGCCTGGGCCGTGGCGGAGACGAAGCAAACACATACTGTACATACCTACATTCATACATATGTGCAAAACATGTTCATAATATGTGTTATCATAAATAAACACACACAAATGTAGTAAAACTGTTGCCGCTAGGGTTTCATGTGAAACAAAAACAGAAGATAGTGGTAGAAAACCCTTTAAAATAGAAACAAGGAACGACGTTTCGGATCAAAGATCCTCAAGTTCTTCAGGTGACATGGAAACAAACGTTGAACAGAAAAAAACACGATAGAAAGAAAAGACGTCATCCTGTATAGAGAGAATTTAGAATGACGTTAAAAAAAAAAACCACACACACACACATAATGACGCAAATACAAATGCACAAAACACGTAGCACAAAACTTACGTTTACATACATACACGTCACTGCATACATTCGCATTCACTCGTGCCTGCTGCCGCTCACGTACACGTACACGCACACACACACACACACACACACACACACACACACACACACACACACACACACACACACACACACACACACACACACACATAAATGTTGAAGCCTCTGTCAGCAAGAATAAATCTCCAGGCAACATTTTGTCTAGAAAGCCACTCTGTTCGGTGACATGCCTGTCACTTGTCCTTCCTCCTCATGATTTGGAATATGAGATAACACCCTGTGGAGTGATTCCTACTAGAAACTTTGTAGTGTTTCCATGCTTGTAGTTTGAGTAGGTCTGGTTTCGAGCCTGGAGATTTGATGCCTTTTCAAGTTTAACTTCAAAACAGTCAATCATTACAGTCACCTTCCGTCCAAATGCATAGATGAATGTTGCAGACATAGTTCTCTTTATGTTCTCTCTCTCTGGCCAGATAACAAGTGGATGCAGTCTCACATACAAAACATCTAACACATTGTAAAAGATCCGCCTTGCTGTGCTGTATGACAAACTAAACATGTCAGCCAGCACCTGAATTGGAAGGTTCAGCCTCGATTTCATCAAAACAAAAAGAAACTGCTGGAACTTGGAGAGTCGAGCCCTAACATCTGTGCTCATGCCTGGTGAAATCAAATTAAATGTTGCAAGCAAAATGATGAAATTTGGCAATGCAGTGTAATACTTCATCCTATCATCTTTATCACGAAAAGCCTCCTCAGTGAAGTCTTTTCCATTTAACTTTTCCCTAAGATTTTGTATCTCCACATTCTGATCATTCACAACATTTTCAAGCTGTGAAATGTATTCATATGTCAAATCTGTCTGTGTACCCTGGTCAACGCCTGCTTTATTTGAAACATAGTCAGAGCATTCTACTGTGGTGATGATGTCTGCTGACTCTTGCGTGCTGCTCTCGGCAGACTTAATGCATTGCAACGTCTGCTCCTGCTCCTGCTCCCTCACTGCTTTTGTCATGTTTCGTTTTGCAGTTCTCTCAAACAATTCTGGCTTCGAGGTCATCCCTTTATAATGACCTAAACAGGGTGTAGGAATCCAGTCCGGGTGTGTAACATCATGCATGTCTGGTGGCTGGCCTGAAATAAGATTGTACATTTTTAATGTAAACATACAATATTGTTTGTAATACTGGCAGATAAACAAAAGTTAACAATAATGTGAATTACACTGTTAAATGGTAATGAGTGCATGTACACTTTGCACTAAATAAATGCACAGTGATTAACTAAATGATACAAACACAAAACATGCACACATCTGCAAGTACAGAAATTCACACAGAGAAAGAAACACACACACACACACACACACACACACACACACACACACACACACACACACACACACACACACAGAGGAAAATTTACCATTGTTTCATATTTAACAGCAGCACACCTCTCCTCCAGGGCCCGCCCCCTCCGCTACCCTGTCGGCCGCACAACACGGCTTTTCTGCTCGCTTCCACCCCTGTTGTCAGTCGTAAGGTAGTAAAATAAAACATAACATTGTATTATTTTTAACTTACCAGTGACAAAGTGGTCCGAGCAGACTCGATGCCAGCATTTCGCCGAATCAAACGTGATGTTCTTGCCGTTAACCTGACGCACCCATTCTCGTCTTCTCCGCTCCGTCAGCCCTCTCTGTTCCTCGTTTTCTTTTCACCACATTCGGGATTCTGTGAAATGTCCTATCGGTCGCCCTATCACTGCGGTTGTGGCAGTTGAAAATACAACAGAAATTTACCATTTTGATGCAAACTGTTTCAACTAGAACGCCGAAAACATCATGGGTACGTATGTGCGCTCGCTCACGTTGCCGCTACTACCCCCGCCGTTCGTTTTGTTCCTCCGGACCCGGTACGCGCAAATTGATGACGTCACGCGAAAGATCTCTATAGTAAACACCACTCAACTGCTAGATGCATAAAACCTCATAAGCCCCCGCACCACAGGTGAATAAGAATAAGAATAAGAGTACTTTATTATCTCGAAAAGAGAAATTCGGTTGTGGTACATTTATAACAAATAGTACAAACAAGACATAAAAACATTATAGCATAATTATGAACATTTTCTCCCTGCACTTGCACAGCTACAAATTCCAAATGGATAAAGTAAACACTACAAAATCTTTACACATAACTCTTACACATCTCACACAAACATCTTTTATAGACTGAACTGAGCGGCACTTATACATTCACACCCACCTCTACATATGCATACATAATACGCGTGTTTCAACCTAGTCCTAACCCTCACTACTTATTATACAAACATCTCAGTACATTATTACACATTATTACACAAGCTGCATAATTAAAGTCTACCATAGTAAAATAATTAGTGGGTAAACACTCAGTAACAACAATCCCAGTATGTCCATGTTCACCACCAAATGAAACACAATATAATCACTTCTCTAAAATCAACAAGCTCCATTCCTACTGATTGCACAGGTAAAGGGGGATAGGGGGAGGAGTTAGGTTTGGGTATGCGTGGATGTACCTACAGATTGCTTAGAGTGATGGATTTGGGGATGAAACTGTGCTGTAGTCTACGTGTTCTAGCTTTGTGCGTGCGGAGTCTGCGGCCAGAGGGGAGGAGTTCATAGAGGTGGGCAAGGACATGGGATCTGTCTGAAGCTATCCGCCTACCCTTTCTCACCACACGCTGTTCATACAGGGACTCCACACTGTTTTGCTTACTGCCAGTCACTTTGCTGCAGATGTTTACCATTCGTGCCAGGGTGTTCTTGTTCTTCACACTCAGACCTCCATACCAGCACACAGAACCGAAAGTGATGACAGACTCAATAAAAGAGCAGTAAAAAGTTTGGACAGAGGGGTTCACATTCAGCTTCCTGAGTTTCTGGAGGCAGTAGATGCGTGACTGACATTTCTTGTGTATGAGGGAGGTGTTTGCGTTAAAAGACAACTTATCATCTATGACTGTTCCAAGATACTTATACTCAGTCACACGCTCAACAGACACATCATCGATCATCAGAACAGGGACAGGGGCAGGGTTTCTTCGAAAGTCTATCAGTAGTTCCTTGGTCTTACTCACATTTAGGTCTAGAAAATTATCTTTACACCAAACACTAAAACGTTCTACTTCTGCAAAGTAAGTCGCATCATTATTGGAGAGATCTTCTAAGGCAGTGTCATCCGAGTATTTTATAAGAAGGGTAGAGTCAGTGCCACTACAATCATTAGTGTACAGTGTGAACAGCACAGGGGAGAGAACTGTACCTTGAGGGGCGCCTATGGAAGTGGACCTAAGGGATGAGAGAGCTGTTTGAAAGCGAACTGACTGGGTCCTATTTACAAGGAAGTTGACAATCCATAGGATAAGCCTTGGCGTTACATTGTAACAGATAAGTTTTTGAGCTATGAGATAGGGTTGTATAGTGTTGAAGGCTGAAGAAAAGTCTGTAAAAAGAATGCGTACAAAAGAGCCAGGTTTTTCTAAATGTGTGTATGCATGGTGCAGGAGTGTGAGTGTGGCGTCATCAGTACATCTGTTTTGCTTGGTGCGGGGGCTTATGAGATTCTATGCCTCTTGCTAGCCTTATTTTGCATTTGTGTTCCTTGAACGGGTGAGGTTCTTTGCCGTTGAATTTCAATGATTGCAGGGATACCTCTTGTGGCCGGCAATGGCAGTGAAGGAGTTATATTATAACTTATATCTTGAGCATCTCACAGAAATACCCAACAAAGAAAGGAACATGCTTTGGGTGGAAAATCAAACAACATTTTACTAACACTTAAAACGTGGACCAAAAACAAGAAGAGAATGTTCTAATCTTTGTTAAAGTTGCAAAGTGTGCGCCTAAGAGACGGAAACTTCCTGCCTTTCTTCCGTTAACCCTTTGGCTGTCGGGAGCGCTTTTTGTCGAGGCGAGTCCTGCATACACTGAGGACTCGCCTCGACTAAAAGCGCTGCCAACAGCCAAAGGGTTTATTTAGCGAGAAAGGAGCTAATTGG